>JAOVVB010188688.1:0-11097 GCA_028570985.1 Heterobranchus longifilis | reverse complement strand
TCAGTAACAGGTGCATGGGACAAAAACGTTTCAGTAACAGATGCATGGAACAAAAACGTTTCAGTAACAGGTGCATGAGACAAAAACGTTTCAGTAATAGGTGCATGGGACAAAAATGTTTCAATAACAGCTGCATGAGACAAAACAGTTTCAGTAACAGGTGCATGGGACAAAAAAGTTTCAGTAACAGGTGCATGAGACAAAAACGTTTCAGTAACAGGTGCGTGAGACAAAAACGTTTCAGTAACAGATGCATGGGACAAAAACGTTTCAGTAACAGCTGCATGAGACAAAAACGTTTCAGTAACAGGTGCATGAGACAAAAAAAATGTTTCAGTAACAGGTGCATCAGACAGAAAAGTTGCTGAGAACAAAAAGAAGAGGTCCTGCACACCGTTAAACTTATTTTTGTTCTCTGTGACATTTTACAATTTATTTTAAATTTTGCAATTTATGCAATTTCACATCATCATTGACCATTATTATTATCTGTGCACAAAAATGTGGAAAAGGTAGAGCAGATAATAAACAACACCCAAAAAGCTTAAAGATACATTTATTCCTAAATCTTTTAATGGGGAAATCCTGTTTGTAAAAGCAACACTTTAAATCTTGTGTTTACCTATGCCGCGTTGCACAAAACACCTTGAGTTAAGATGTTCCTTAAAGCCTGAGTTTTTTTAAAGTTTTCCTTAAAATAAAATCAGTTGCACAAAACACCCTTAAGTCTTCTCTTTAAGGTTTCCTTAAAATGTTCACTCAAGTATTCAAGGTTTTCTTTTTATCTTGGTCTTATACTTGAGGAATACCTTAAAGTCAGTTAATATGTTACACAAAAGACCAAAGTAAGGAAAAAACCTCAAGAAAACCTGCAACATGTCCGAGTTTATAAATGAAGAAAATGAATGCATCCTGATGAGAATGCTGAACGATGAGTAACTGATTTTACATTTTAAATTTGTTTATAACAGGACACACATCAGAGTTCACGCTAGTTTTGTTTGGTTAATTTGGGTAATTTTGAAATTATAGACAACTCAAATACAAATACAAGTTAAATACATGTAAATAAATGAAGAAATAATACACATACAATATATTCATCTTTGTTTTTTTTTCACTCTTTAAGATCAGGAAACTAGAATTTTACTGCTGTAAAATCTCCTTCAATGCAGTAAATGCCTCAACATTTTTCCTTCCTCAGTTACAGAGAAACTACACCTTAAGTGTCATACTTAAGGAGGAAACTTAAGGTATTTTGTGCAACTGGCCACAGAGATGTGCTCATAAATATATGTTTCTGAGAAATAAGTCATTCAGCATTAAAAAAACGACTAATGGACTAGAGAGGGCCAACACCTGTTATCACCTGGTCAGTGTATCTTTTGGTTATTCAATTTTATTTTTATGAACAGGTATTAAAAAAAAAAAAAGAAAAAGATTTTTATATTTTTATATATTAAAATGATTTAATATTTGATTTTCATTTTAGAATATAAAAATTCAAATTTAAAATACAAGGTGTTTTTCTTTTTCATTGTCAAATAGGGATGAGCGAAATTTCAAAACTGGTTTGTTTTTCATTTTCCATTTCGTATAACAAAGAATACAATCACCAGAAAACGTTAGTTTTTTTGGTACAGTCGTCACAGGCAGAAACCAGAAACGGGTCGTTTTTAAACTTTGTGCAAAACCAAAAAACACAAATTCAGCTCAATTTCTTGTTTTCTGTTCTGACAAAAACTATTTACCACTCAATGTTTTTGTTTTCATTGGTGGGTGGGTCCAGAAAACAATAAATTGAGCTGAATTTGTGTTTTTTTTATTTTTGCACAAAGTTTAAGAATTATAAAGTCTTCTGTCACAGTCCTAGACATCAGAGTATAAAGTCTTCCTGTCACGGTCCTAGACGTCAGAGTATAAAGTCTTCTGTCACGGTCCTAGACATCAGAGTATAAAGTCTTCTGTCACGGTCCTAGACATCAGAGTATAAAGTCTTCTGTCATGGTCCTAGACATCAGAGTATAAAGTCTTCTGTCACGGTCCTAGACATCCGAGTAAAAGTCTTCCTGTCACGGTCCTAGACATCAGAATATAAAGTCTTCTGTCACGGTCCTAGACATCCGAGTATAAAGTCTTCCTGTCACGGTCCTAGACATCAGAGTATAAAGTCTTCCTGTCACGGTCCTAGACATCAGAGTAAAAGTCTTCCTGTCATGGTCCTAGACATCCGAGTATAAAGTCTTCTGTCACGGTCCTAGACATCAGAGTATAAAGTCTTCCTGTCATGGTCCTAGACATCAGAGTATAAAGTCTTCTGTCACGGTCCTAGACATCAGAATATAAAGTCTTCCTGTCATGGTCCTAGACATCAGAGTATAAAGTCTTCCTGTCATGGTCCTAGACATCCGAGTATAAAGTCTTCCTGTCACGGTCCTAGACATCAGAGTATAAAGTCTTCTGTCACGGTCCTAGACATCAGAGTAAAAGTCTTCCTGTCATGGTCCTAGACATCAGAGTATAAAGTCTTCTGTCACGGTCCTAGACATCAGAGTATAAAGTCTTCCCATTGCGGTCCTCCCAGGTAACACACCTCCGGGGTCTGTGGGCGATCCTGGTGACGTCAAGATCAGGTTTACTATAGTACCACTTGTAGAGCAGCTGGTCCACCTGCTCTTGCTTTGATACCCCGTGAAGTCTTTCCTCTTCTTCATCCTCCCACTCCTCCCGGGAGTTCATGATGAAGAGCGGGTGGGGAAGACGGAGTATGGTGTCCTCCCTCATGTCCTCAAAGAACTGCACCACACATTTCCGGGCGAAGTCGCGAGCGTGCAGGACACAGGTTTCATCGAAGAGCTTCTGCTCCACGTCCAGGTAGTTGCTCCAGTAGCGCGTCTGCAGGGAGGTGGCGTGGTCATCAAAACACGGCTTGATGAGGCGTCCCAGTGCTCCCAGTACAATCAGGAAGAGGAGGATGGACCAGCCCACTGCCTACAAGGCCAGGAAAGTTAGACACACAAAGCCAACAAAAGCTATCATGCTGCAGTGACTGTGACGGGCTCACAAAGAGCCATCAGTGGTTCATGATGTGGAGGGTGTGTGTGTGTGTGTGTGTGTGTGTGTGTGTCCTTGCATATCTCGAGACCTGTCCATCCAATCTCCTTCACACTTGGTGTGTGTATCGCTGGGGACCCAAGGATGTGCCCCACACATGAGGGAGGAAGTTACAGGGTGACATGGGAGTGGATTTTCACTCCTGCCCGCCCCACTCCCCTGCAAGAAAATTCTTCACTCCCAGAAGAATGACTCCAAGTCAAGTTATACGAAATTCTGGTAATCTACCCCAGTTTCCACATTTTAAATCACTTAAAAGACAGTGGTCATGAAAAGTCATGTTGAATTTATTAACATTTATTAACAATGTATTAACATTTATTAACATAAGCTGTCATTTTATTTGTATATTTATAATTTGCATGTTTGTTTTGATTTTGATGTTAACTGCAGCTAAGTTAAATTAAAAAAAATGTATGTGTAAAATGTAGCATTTGGTCTAATTTATATGTATATGGATTATGATTGCCTTGTGCAAATCAAGATTTTGAATAGGGCACCCAAAAAGTTAGATACGGCCCCGCTAGCTGGTTTATTTGAGGAACTGCAGGACAACTGCTTCTGAAATACCAAGCTAACACATGACATCCTGAAAAATTCCAGACACAAAATTAGTTCCCTGATCATTCTGCACTTGCTTTGGCAACCCAAACCGAGAAAATAAACCTACTAGTGCATCTATGATGGTTGTAGCCTAAATGTTGGAAATGAGTAGTAGCATCCATTATCATCAGCAGAAACTCATTACCCTTCCTAGTTTTAGGCAAAGACCTAACACAATCTATGACCACTTTAGAAAAGGCTCTTCCACCACCGGCACAGAAGTCAACGACAGAGCTACAGGGACTTTCTGATCATCTTGATGGACTTTAGGCCACTAAATAAATGTGTGTGTGTGTATGTGTGTGTATGCATGCTGCGGTTGTAACAGCTTACTTGTGAATAGCAGCGAACGTAACGAGAGACTGCTTTGCGGAAAGAGCTGTTCCTGAAGATAATGTCCTCCTTGCAGGGCACTTTGGCCATGATTCTGATCACATCCAGACCTGTGTTGTTGGGCAAACCTGAGGAAACACATGCTCTTACAGACCAATAATGTGCCAGCAGTGACAGTATAGATTGTATTAAGAATACTCATTGAATATGTGTGTGCCGATACCAGAGAAGAGTGCGGGGTCTACACTGACACTGAAGGCACAGATGAAGATCTTTCCATCCAGCAAAGTGACCAGGATCCACACCATCGGGGCCAGCAGGGCCCTCTGGATCATGGCTGAGAACAGGTACCTGCATGAAGATATAGGACCTGTTTTCATCCGCACATGAGGGAACCACTGTCGCATAGGGTCTGCAGCGTATGCAGGATTTTAATTTTGTTAAATGTAATATTGGGCCATCTGTAGTGTATCCACCTTATTCTCGGGGGTGCTACTGTAGAAATGATTGTGTGGGTAACTTCCGGTGAGTTAGCGGAAGTAGCATAATGCAGCAGTAAGTAGCTAGTCCCAGTGGCTAACCATGGTGGTTAACTGCCAACAGCAAAAGTAATTTGCTGTTTTAACATAACATTTAATTAACATAGGTGTAGTCGTTTAGTGTAGTCGCTAGTGGGAGTTGGGACCCCCAGACCCCTCAGACATCCACTCATACTCAACTAGGCAAAATAAAACCCATCCATTTACCGTACTGTCGTACATCAAGACATCCATTTTTTTTAAATCACATTCAGAGGGCCACAGATCTGGAATTCATTGAATGTGTCACTTAAATCTTTATCTTCATTATCAGCTTTTAAGTCACAACTGAAGAAATATCTAATTTTATCTTAAACCTTAGGACAATTAGTAGTACATTTCTTAGTTCTATTTTTTTAATGTTTCCTTTCTTCTTCTTTTTCTTTTGTTTTTGTTTTCCCAGTTGATTTACAATTATAAAGAGTTATTAATAGTTTTTTCTTGCTCGTGTGCTTTGTGTATATCAATTGTATTGGTGCTATGTGTTTTGTTTGTTTGTTTGTTGGTCTGCTTGCTGTATTTTCTTTATGATCAGAAATATTTTTTGCATTTGTTCAGACTCTGAATAAGCCCTCAGGCCTCCTTCCTCTCCTGCACTGTATTGCTGTCTTCTTTTTCCGTATGCATTTTTGTATCATTGTGAAAATAAACTAAAAAAGAATTTAAAAAAAGGTTGGGAACCACTGAGATAAAACACTCTATTTTCCATATAAATTAATGTTTGACTCACTTGACGACAGAAGGATTTTTGGATCTGTTTCCGATGGGTCTCATCCACTCGTCCATCATGACGCCCGTGTGTCTGCTGACCAGGACGCCCAGGAAGAAGAGGATGATGGGGGGGACGATCATCACGCCCAGAGAGTACAGTTTGTTGTATTGAGGAAGACACGGGCAGTTAAAGTCGAAGCTGGTGTAGAGCTTTACACTGACCAGGGCCAGGAGGATACAGATCCCGTTGGAGATGGACTCAGAGTTGGACTGAAAATACTGCAGGACTAACTTCAGACGCTCCATCGCTTAAAGATCATGGAGATCATGTAAAAACAGCAAGGTGATCCAACAGTGATGAAAACAGAAGTCTGATAAGTTCTCCTTACCTCACAATGTGGACTAATGTGAAGAAAAGTCTTCCACAGTTTCTCTCAGTAAACAACCTAAGCTTTAATGGGAAGAAATGCGTCATGGAGTGAGAGTGAGTGTGAGTGCATGAATGCACCTGAGCAGGTGACAGAGGTGTGGCCACGCCCTGCCCCACATCACAGGCTTACAGAGAGAAAAGGAGCCGCAGCACTACTTCCTGGTACGGCTTGTATTGTAGACTTCCAACAAAGCAAAACCGGGACGTCTGGTCACTGTACTCTATAGACAAAAGGATTACCTGAATTGATTTTATGTGTACGGTCATCAAACTTTGTTTTGTTTACCTTGAGTATTTTTTTGGAGGTGGAAGAGTGCGAGCCAGCTGTGCGCTCTGTGGGGGAGTCTAAACCTCAAACCACGGCCTGCTGTGGGTCCTGCTGCTGGAAACTGGTGCGAGGTCTTGACCCTCAGCCATATACGCTGCCCCAATGGTGAGGGCAACATGAGATGTGATGGAAACACTACCACACCACTGTCTCTCTTTGTGAGATAAACAGTGTGGGCATGGATCTGTTAAATGTGACAATGAAATAAAAATATTAAAATATTGTTAAATATTGTTAAATTACATTATAGACTCACAGAGTGAGCTTATCAGTGCCCAAGCAGTGTTTCTTTCAAACTGGGTGCTGTGTATCAAAACATAATAACCAAAACAACTATTTTTAGAGAAAGAGAATAATTAGTTTTATATAATAGATCACTGTATTGATGGCTTTAAATAGGCCCTAGCTGGACAAATATGCCTCACTTCCCTTGCATGAGAAAAAACTGGCATGGTAATTTAATGTTTAATTTCTGTTTTTAATTTTTGTGTGTTTTTATTATTTTTATTTTTGGTCTTATTTTACTATGTTGTTACTTTCATTACTATTGTATAGCCTTTAATATTGTCTTATCCATTTACTGTATTTTGCAGGGCTACACAATATGTAGTTATACTCGTGTGTTTTGTTAAATGTCTATTGTTGTAAACATGTTCTGAAAAACTCAAATAAAATATGAATCATAAAAAAAGGGGGAAAAAAAATGAAAACCCACCCCCAAAAAACTGACCGTGTATTTTTGTGTTTTTAATGAACCATACGTGGATTGATGACCCATGTTGTCACCATAGATGGTTATAGTGGAAAATTGATCATTCTACCAAACCATGAAAAATAACCTCATCATCTATAAGGAGGTTTACAGGTGTGTAGTATCTTATTGTTTTTCTGTGTTTTTTAATTATTGGTGTTAAGTATTGTTTAATTTTGCTGTGTTATATGAAACATATTCTTAGCAGATTTCTAAGGAAACGACTGGAATAATCTGACTATGTAAGCGACATTACACCAGTTGAGTCAAGATCAGTGATAAATATTTTGGAAACCCGCTTTACTGTGTGAATCGGTGTAAGGAAGGTAGAATGTTTCTTCTACATTATTCGGACAGTGGGGGTGCTGTCAAAGGGTTCAGTGTGGCACATACCAGAGACCCATTGAAAGAAATCAGTGCTTTGTGAAATAGTTTTTTGTCATTCTTAAAGGCAAGCAGTGCTTCATCACTGCTTATGGGATCAATTTGGGACAGACTGTGTTTTACCTTTTCATGCAGGAGAAACAGTTTAGCAATCTGTACTAATCTTTAGTTAAATGTTTCATATGTTTTACATGTTGGCAAATAACCAACATGTATCATTCACAATTTTAGACCTGGATAAATTTGCTTTGATATTACAGTCATTATACCCGGTGTGCAGAAAATTAACTTTGACAGCAAAAAGTAGTTATTAAGTTAGTAATTAATACTTAAAATAATCCTATGTGTTTCTATCCATCACAGCCAGATAGAAATGATGGGAGCTACCTGAATGTATGGTGACATGACAACAACTGTTTACAATTGCCTAGAAAAAGGGGGTGGGTCAACTTACCCACTGGCTCATCTTACCCCTCTCTCCCTACAGTCGGTCAAAGATGAAGCAGGAAGTGAGTTTGTAAACTGATGGATCTTCCCTCCAAATGTCCCAGATCTTATTCTTGGTGAATACAATGTTATTAGTACGCATAGGAAGAATGGCCAACCGTGTGAAAATAAGATCCAATTTAAATTAAATTAAATTTTCCTTTAATGGCTCAAAATTGATGAGAAGTTGCAAATACCCAAAGTGCATACTATACTGTATATGAATTGCTGAATACAGAGTCCAGCTGGTGAGGCGGTGTTTGGTTGATGTGTATCAAAACTGATACAATACGACTTTATTGTCAGTTTACACTGATTCATTTTTGCGTAAGGCAGTTCTGTTCAAGAACGTTACACAAACAGTTACACATAGGACAGCTGCACCCGTACAAAAACATAAAACAGGTATGACAAGTACATCACATATTATCCTCTGGATTCAGTCCCTGATTTTGGTTTAGCAACAGGATGGACTGAAGGACAAAAGATTTTTTCAGCCTGATGTGTTTAAATGGAGGGACTCTAAATCACCTATTGGAGGGCAGAAGTTAGTATTCTCTGTTTAAAACAGTCAGCAGATACTGATAGGAAGTAATGAATGGAGTCCCAGTGAGATTCTGAAGCTCAGTTAAGGTACAGACGAAGAGCTGTCGAACTCCAGTGAAGCATTTTCCACTCCACCGTAGCCGTTCATCTTCTTCAGTTTGAGCTGGTCCACGTGAACCAGGCCCTGGGTCTCTAGGACTGCCTCCTTCTTAGAGAACATCCGACTGATCTCCATGAAAGTCTTGTTTTTGGTCTCTGGGATCACAATGTAGACATAGATGGCCACGGACAGACAAATAGTGCCAAACACCAAGTAGCAGTAAGACCCCGCTGACATCTGATGGATGGAGGATCATTGGAAGGATTGAGAGATGAGGATAGAAAAATGAGATTGAGACAACATGAAACAAGAGATTTATGAATTGTCAATACAATATATAGTTATTTCGGATAAAAGTAGAGGGGACTCAAAACAGAAAGCAATGCTAAAGAAAGGGGAATTCATGCTTTTCATAGGTTAGTAGAGAACAGACTGAGGGTGCTTTCACACCTGAACGTCTGAACCAAGGTTCATGTTTTTGTTACATTGTAACATTTGATCCGGTTAGTTTTGGTTTCACATTGCAGTTAAGGGAGCACACCAAAGAACTATAAATGACATACTGGCGTCCTGTCGTCATCACCTACGTGAGCTGCATGTCCTGATACTTGTAATAGATTGGTTTGTAAACAGGCTTCCCTATCCTGTTTACAAACCAGTTTTTTCCAGCTTTAACCGCAACTCATTTTGTTTTGTTGCGTTGTTGAGAAGCAATACAGGAACTTTACTGAGGAGCTGCAATGTTTATTCAGAGACACACTGAAACCTACACTGTACATTTACTACCACTTAAGAACTTTACTGCTTATAATTTCTCTGCTCTTTAACACAACGATAGCAGACAATAATCACTGAATTCATCCATATAGGAGCCTCTCTGCTCTTTAACATGATGATCGCGGATGATAACCTAACCATCCAAAAAATGCTTTCACACTAGACATGAACCGGACCATGATTCAGTTTGATCCGGACCGAGACCACCTCTTTAGGTCGGACCAAGGTTTGTCTGTTTCACACCAAACGAGGTAGGTGTGAAAGGGCCCTGAGAAGTGAAGCCAAGACATAAGCCAAAAACTGCAGTTCATCAAGTGGCCAGTTCATGGAGCAACTCTCCATAAGGCTCCATGTTAAAATGTCCAACAGCAGTTTACAGCGTGGTACAAATAATTTAATTACTAATTTCCCTATTCATGACAACTGTACGGGGGTGAATTTCTTTCTAACACACCTGTTTATATTTTATTAAGGCTTAAAGTTCTGCATAATTAAGGAGGTGGCTGCTTTGAACCAGCAGTCATCCAGACGTAACTTTACTTCCTGAAGAAAGTAGTGAAATTCACCGAGCTGTGTTCCTCTGGGTCGTTACTTCCACGATGGTTGATGAAAGAAAAGTTGTAGGTGCATACAGCGACGCACCGGCTCGAATATGCGAGTAACGCGAATGATCCCAATACTTACAGGCCAACCCCACTATACATGAACTGATGGTAAAAAAAACGCTCTCCATTCTTGTATATGGGAAGCAACTGATTCACTGCAGAAAGCATGGGATACCTGGCCACGCGGACCAAGCTGGTGGTGTGACGAGAGGGAGTGAAATCTAAATTTCACTCAGTTGAAATATCTGAACTTCCGCAGCGAGCATCGAGACTACTCGAGCGAATGAAGCGATGAAAACAGAACATTCCAGCGTCCAAACTTGTGCGAATTAAGCGAGTAGAATGATTTATTCGCATCTGGTCTGAACACACTGTTATGAACAGAAACAGAAACATGGCGAATGCTCCGGGGATTTTACTTTTTTTGTGGCAACAAAAGGAAGAGGGAAAGTTTTAAAAGTAACAAATTACTTGAGTTGCAAAACAAATGTATTACATTACTCATTACAACAAAAAAGTAATCTGAGTACTCTAACACAATACTTAGTAACGTGTTACCCCCAAAACTGCTCACAACCAATCAGAACACACTGGGCTTTTTAGAACATTAAAGCATGTACACGTGTTAGTATGAAGTTATAATGTGCAGAATATATAGTATTAACATTTAGGTGAGAGAAAAGCATAATAATCAGGAGTTTCACCTGTAAGAAGGGGAAGACGAAGCCCACAGTGAAGTTAGACAGCCAGTTGAGTGATCCTCCTACGATGTAGGCCGCCGGGCGGTGGGACTGTTTGAACAGTTCTGCTGTGACCAGGAAGGGAACCCCCGCTGGAACAACATCAAATCACACATTATACAAATCAAATACAAATCGCACACGTCTGCTGAGTTCACTGACAGAGGTAACGATTCAGTATTGGACTAAGAGACATGGTCCAAATCTGTTCTGCAGAGGCTGAGAAATCCGCTCCAAAAAGTCTTGATCCTACATTTACATGGTTATACATTTCCCACAATGCAATGTGATTGTGCCTTTCATGATGCCCACACCTTTTAAATTCCACACCTCCAGTTACGTATACAGGCTTTCTGTAATACATTTGCAATCTCCAAAACCGAGAGAAAGTCCCATATTCTGCTCATTTTCAGGCTCATACTTTTTCATCCTGTTTGTCTGAATATACCTGTAGTCCCCCTCTGTCTGAAATACTCTGTTTTAGTCATTGCATCCTGTAACGGCACTTTCTACCTATAGTATAGATGTGAGCTTTGATATTTTCAAAAGAAAGCTTAAAACATATCTCTTTACCCGAGCATTTAAATAGCTTTGCACTTGCTCTCTGCTGC
>JAOVVB010188677.1:0-11097 GCA_028570985.1 Heterobranchus longifilis | reverse complement strand
AAAGAGAGAGGGCGGGGGGGTGGGGGGGGGGGTTGGGCATCAAGTGACATCCCCTCCTAGTTTATTTTACTGCAGAGACTGATAAAAGTTTCATGTATCTCCTCCTGAGGCCCAGCCTTTCATTTTTGTTCTCTTTTTATACTGGACATTAATTAAAATGAGAAAAGGGTGAGATAAATGTCCTATAAAGACTATAATAATTTTTAGGTCTTCTATAATGGCTGAATGGCTTCTATAACAGATACATTTTATGGAAAGAGAAACAGCAAGTTGTTGTTTTTTTTGTTTTTTGTTTTTTAATGATGTCCACTTGTATATTAAAGTAAGGAATTATTATTGGTATTAGAGTTTATTATTATCAGCTTCACAGGCTAATGCATAGTATGGTAGATATTAACCTTATACCACATATTAACCATTCAACCAATTTATACAAACCAATATAATATTAAGTTATAGATATAATGTAAGGAATTTAAAAGGTAGTAAAATACATATAAAAAATATATATATATAAAAAATATATTAAAAAATAAATAAAAATGTATAAACAAACAAATATTCGAAGAATAATGTGAATATATGGCCTTGGCCAGAAGAACAAAATTTTATACAAGGTCCTTTAGATGCACTTTTACTAGAAATTGTAAAAGGTTTTCTGATAAAGTAAGGAGTTGATATGGTTAATATGAATCTACACAAAAGTGGACATCTTGGTTATTTTAAAATCTTTGACAATCACTTATATCTCTAAAAATAATTTTGTACAAAATGAATGACGGAACTTTAAACGTAGATTTATCAGACGGAGAAAATACAAAATGAGTGTGAACCTGTTGAGGAAGATGTACAGAGCTCTGAAGATGAGTTGAGTTGAGTTGACCCATTAATAGGATAGTCATCATCCTCTTTGAGCCAGGACAGCCCCCAGATGTCTTTTTTAGTTCCATGATGACCCGAAATAATGTTTATCCTTGTCCAGGTTAGAAATGTGCTGTATGTGTCAACATTGCATTGCTGATATTGAAAAAGTACAATATAAAACTGTCAAATATTAACCAAATGTTTTATATTAAATGTATAAATATTAATTTAGATTAATTATATTCCATTGTGTTTTTTTTTTTTTTCATCGTAATACATTTACACCTGCGTTGCTTCAGCAACCCGGATACCAAGACAACCCGACAAGAATTTACAAGTGTAAAAGCAATGTTTTCGAACACCACATTAGAAGAAATTAAGGTATTCTGTTGTTTAATCAATGCATATGGGTTTTCTAAGCTATCAAGGAATCTAAATGTTTTGGCAAAAATAAGTAACATTCCCACTCAGAAAATTAGGTGAGCGCAGTAAGAACTTGTACAACTTGGCAGGAACGCAGTAGAAACCGGTAAGGATGTTATATTTGACACAGAGCTGCCATGATGAGCATGTGACAGAAGCAAGACTTAGGAAGGACTTAATAATCATTTTTGTTTTTTGGGCTTAATAACCAGCTTTAGTAAGCATTGACCAGATAACCGCATAATTAACACTTCTTAGGGTCTTCACTGATGCAACTGATGACAAGCATTCCGCAGATGAAAAAGACTGGACGGCGTTCTGATGGACCTTTTCAGGCTTGTACTATGACCATGGTGAGTCCATTGTAGGGGACTGCATGAAGTTCATATGTTCTTCTGGTGCTTACCATGTTTATGGTGCACATCCAGTGGGTTATCAGCACATACTGTACATGTCACGTTCTTAGAATTTAGTCTAAATACTGGATCCAATTCCTCACACCATGACTTCGTGCTGAAGAGCACTGTGGGTGTTGCGGTATTTATACCAAGCTGATGAAAGCAATGACAACTTCAAGTTCAACCTCATTGGACCTGGTGAGCACGTGATCATGTGCGTGATAGGAAATTAGCAACAACATGATGGACACATTGAGAACCTGACTATGGACTGGATAATGAACATTGTTTTTGTTTTGACTCCATTTTCATTGCGTTCTTTGATATTTTAGGATGCAGTGGGAACTTCTTGGTAAGGTTTTTTTCTATTATTATTTGAACAGTCAGTGGTATACTTGACAAAGTAAGAAATACTTGCCTTAAGCCTTCCAAAATAAGGAAAGGTCGGCATAGGTGAGCATTTACAAACTGCTGTCCAATCAGGAGTTTTGTTTCAGGCAAGACCTACTCTAGTTGCTTGAAGGTTTTTGTTCTTGCCTCTCGGTCCTAGATTTTTGGCTGCTGGATTTTCAGATGTACAAAAGGAAAATAGGTAAAATGGAAAGGGAATGGGCATTGGTGCGTGTTCCCACATCAAGTCAGCCTCATGGATACACTGAAGGAGCACGGCTCTCTCTCTCTCTCTCTCTTTCTCTCGGAGTGCCAAAGCTATATCAGATAACTAGAAACTAGCCATTGGAACAAGAAGGGTAAGCATCATCAATGATGTGGTTACACCAAGTCTTGAGCTGGCCATCACAATGAAGCACGACATGCAGAATGTAGCAGAAATAAGGGCTGCAGATATAAGACACACTCAGCATGCACCAAAGATAAGATGCTTATATACAATATGACTTCATAACCAAGAGTTATCACTTCCTGGATTATCAGTGCTAAATAGTAAAACTAAGGAAGCATGAATAACAGGAAATTCAGGACTTCTGCAGGATAACTTGGAAATTATGCATAAGGGGAGTTCAAAAGACGCTAAAAAGATAAAAGCAATAAAATTTTAAGCTTTTCGTTCACCTGCTTAACCATGCCACACAAAAAAAAAGAAAAAAGCTTTCTGCTTAATATAAATTGTATTTAACAATGGCTAATAATTTACAAAGTAAAACAACCACAGAAGGAAAATAAAGGCTTTGGTTTTTATGTTACTTTATAGCTGGAATCCTTAGAAATCCTAGAAGGTTTACATCACATTTGTTTTGTTCTGTGCAGTACATTAAAATTGCTCTGTAGTCTATGCTGTAACAAGAAATAATATTTTTTTAAAAGCCTAAAGTAACACTTTTTTCTTTTAATAATAGTTAAAAAAAAAAAAAAAACAACCCTTAGTTTGCAGGAGGATCTTTGAAGGCTTTTAAGAGCCTCTCTTCGTGTGATTCACACTGTTTACGAAATCAGATAAAAAAAAAAATGCAGGAAAACCCGACACATTTCCAAGCATTAATAAAACATTAACAGTAAAAGCATTTTGGTCAAAAACAAACAAATGAAACCTTGAGAATTGTACAGTAAAAAAAAAACTAAATATATTACCTTAATCCCTCAACAGTCTAATGTATAAGCAACAAAAAGGCCAGTAAGCTAAATCAAACACACGGTGACATTCTGCAAATCTTCTCCTGGATGCATCCTCAGTCATCTGTTCTATTTAACTACAAACTCAGCTGCAGTCAAAAGTCAGTTGTGAACAGAAGAAAAAAAAATTCTCTCTCTCGCGCACTCAGATCTGACATTAGGTCTCTGAGACGTGTTTTTACAACAGACACTCACCTATTCTTTTAACAAGACACACAAACACAGAAATTTCAATCCACGGATGCCAGATAAAGTATCTAACATTCTGCTAAATGCTTCTTCGTGTTCGTTCTGTGTCGGTATTATTTTAACTCGTTCCAGTGCGAGTACAGCACCAGAATAATTCTGGACAATTTAAAGGCAAAGAACCTCAATCACACAGGGTATAAAATGTAGAACGGAACAACAATTTGGGTTGTTGTTGGTCTTTCGGCCGCTCCCGGCAAGGGGTCGCCACAGCGGACAGTCAGGTCTGCACATCCAAGCTTGGCACAGGTTTGGCAGGCAAAACACCTACCACTGAGCCACCAGTGCCAAGAACAACACTTTGGGTGAACATGCAAAAAAGATAATAATAATAAAATGCAACTGGCTTAGTGGTTGGCACTATCGCCTTGCACCTCCAGCATCTGGGTTCGATTCCCACCTTGGGATCTGTGTGCTTGGAGTTTTCATGGTTCTCCAGTGCTTGGTGGGTTTCCTCTGGGTACTCCAGTTTCCTCTCACAGTCCGAAGACATGCTACTTACTGTAGGCGAATTGCCGTTCCCAAATTGCTCGTAGTGTGTGAATAAGTCTCCTGCCCAAGTCCTGGGATAGGCTTTATCCGCACCCCCCTCCCCACCCCCAATTCCTGTATACAGGATCAAGTGGTATAGAGGGAGAAGAAAAAGAAGAAGAACGCTGCTAATATCGAACACATAACACCTTATCTTATTATTTCAGCACATTTCACAAACACAATCTGACCAAACAATTCCACAACACACTGCACCACACCACCAGAGGTCCCTCACCCCTGAACCTAATGATCTGTAGATCAGTACTGCCTTAATGGCTTACTTTCTCTATGCCTTGTTCTCCCTTGGGTTGCATTTCTGAGCATCGATTGGCCACAAATCTTTCACTTGGTGAAATCCAGTCAGGTTATGTCCCTGTGCGATTTATTAAACTCTGTACTACGAGTTGAGATGCACATGAATTGCATAAAAACTTAAACTGAAACTTACTTGCATTTAAAAAAAAAGTGAAATGCACCCACTTCAGTGGACCCGACCAGCAACCACTCATTCTTCAGTGCCAAGTATAGCCTACATGTTCGTTTGTTCTTCTCCTTTGTTTAGTCATGTAATTAAGGTTAGTCTAGAAGGAATCAGACACGTGTGTCATGTAATCCACATATTCAGAACAGCCAATAGATTTACATCAGTGAGCAAAAGTTTATTTGATTGTATCGTTTTTGTCCATCATACCATTCCAGGAAGGTTTTTCACATTAGGCACAATTGACTTGTTCCTACAACAGTCAATGACGGTGCATGTCTTTAGAACTGAGAAAAGCGCAGGGAGAGCATGCAAACTCCAAACACACAGACCGGAGGCAAGATTTGATCCCCCAACCCTGAAGGTGCTACAGTGCTTTCAAATAAATAAATAAATAAATAACAGGTTATGCAAATCCACTAAAAAGACAATTCTGGTAAATATCTAATGCCTTGACCACAAATGTTCATTTGCTGCATCATCATCATCGTCACCCACAAACCCATAACTAAAACAAGGTCATCGATCAAAGAGAGAAAACACACAACTCTGGGTTTTCAGTCCCAAACAATTATATGTGGCCATCATCACAGTCAATCAATAAACCACAACACAACCCAAGTATCAGTGCCAGCTTAATGCAGAGGCTCGAACCCTCATCATCCATATTATTTAGGACCTGATCCAAGAATATTACAAAGCAAACAAACTGTAGAATGAGATAATAAGACAACTACATGCTTGCGTGTTTCTTACAAATAATTAATTCAAATAATAACATTTTTGAACTTGTATGCCAGAGAATGGGAATTTCACACTGTAAAGAGTTTCAAAAATGTTATTTGTAACAGTCAGTTTTTTGATGAACTGATGATGTCTTGGTAAAATGTCTTTATTTTTATTTATTTAAATTTTTTTTTGGTTGGTGTGTCTTATTATATTTAAAGAAAATATTTTTTTTTCTTTTCTTTGAAAAGAAAATGCTACAAACCAGCTTTAAATTCCAGCAATTTTTTTTTCCCAGAAATACGACAATATTCGTCTTATCTGGCAAAACAGGACACCTCTCCTGACTTTGCTAGTATTAGTCTGACTAGGGACATCCTGTGTGTCCTCACATGTTCCATTAGGTTTGACGAGTGTCCCCCTTTACATGCAGTTGTCGAAAGACATTTCTTGCATGTTCGGTTTAGAACGTTTAGTTTCAGACATTTTAATTTAAGTGTGTTTAGCTTAGCTAGGGCAGCACGGTGGCGTAGTGGTTAGCACTGTCGCCTTGCACATCCAGGTTCTGCGTTTGATTCCCGACTCGGGTCCGTGTGCTTGGTGGGTTTCCTCCCACAGTCCAAAGACATGCAGATTGTTAATTAAATTGAATTGAGTTCCCAAATTGTCATAGAGTGTGAATGAGTGTGTGTCTGCCCTGCAATGGATTGGCTCACTGTCCAGGGTGTACCCTACTTTGTGCCCTAAGTCTCCTGGGATAGGCTGCAGGTCACCTGCAACCCTGAATACAGGATAAAGTGGTATAGACGGTGAGTGAGTGAGAAAGACGATTGCTTAGCAAACTAAAGCTACCTATTGCCGTCAGAGCAAATGTAATTACTGATTTGCTCTGTTAAGAGTTGTGCTCTTAAGTTGGAACGTGAAACCATAGCCACTCGCCTTACTACAAAGAATAGCTGGATTTGTATCATTAGAGCTTTCTGACTTGCGTTCACTTGCATTTACTCAATTGAGAAATCATTTTTCATGTGCGGCGAGAGCAGTGATGCTTATTGCATCTGTTTCAGAGAAGCACAGGACAAATATTTCGATCAATTGCTAAAGCATTTAAGTGGCACCAAAGTGAGGCAGCAAAATCTGCATTCTGATTTGGTTCTAGCGCATACCGGTTATATACTGTAGATACCGGTGCCATATCGGTAAACAACCCTATTCATCAATTAAAAGTGTAAATTGTTTTTAAATCATTGTGGTATGAAAGGAATAAAACACTTTGTTTCACTCTGATTCTCTCTGTAAATTATTTGTATGTACGTTAGAACTGTTTAAAACTCCACTGTTTTGTGAGAACACCTTAGAAAATAATTTTCGTCTTCACAGAGCATATCTCATTTTAAATCTTTGGCATTTCAAGCCAGCGTTTAATTCCGTTCATGTCCCACCACCCCTCATGCCTGTTATTTGAAGAGCTAATATCACAAGTACTGTAGAAGAATGACAAGGTTGCAATAATGGCGTTAAAATTAATTTTCCACCTTGCGAGTTTATCTCAGTGCTGTTTGACTCTTCTTTACTGAGTAAAAAAAGCAATTCGCCACTCCACGACGAGGTTTACTCGCTCTCCTCCAGCAATCCAAGCTTCCCAGCAGATAGCTTCCGCTTTAATAGACACAATTAACATTAACGGATCGATATGAAGGTGGAGGATCTGCAGCAATCATCACATCCTCCTGGGAGACATTCTTCACCTCAGCACATGTACAAGTGCAATTAATGATCCTTAAGGGGTTGTGTTGTCTTTTTTTCTTCTCTCTCTCTCTCTCGCTTCAGTTCCTTTACCAAAAAACAACCTGCAGGCACACTTCACGGTTTCTTTATTCGTCCTATAGTGAACTAGGTGCAAAAACAAGGAGCTCAAAATCTCACACCTCAGATCACATAAGAAGCAACATTACTCCAACAGAAACTGTTATATAGAGGCAGGACGTGTTAACAAGTAAAAAAAAATTAGCTTAAGACCCATGAGGAGGTAGCTCAGATAAGCTAAGCTCTGTTCACACAGGCATGCTTGGAAATAAAAGAAAATGTGTTAAAACCGAGAAGGAGAAAAGGACAGAAGGACATACCATCTAATTTCCCAGCTGTTGCCCTAGAGCATAGTGTTTGTGCAACATTCATTCGTATGCAATGCGGTCGCTTGTTTCAGGGCTTTTTAATTGAATGAATTTGACGACGGCGACATTATGCTGAATGATAAAGTGCAGAATGAACCGATGCATTCAAATGCCAAAGATGAATGGTTCAAACCAACATCATTCTGGCTCTAGGCTCCTCAGAGTGCAATAAATAAAAAAAATTAAAAAAGACTAATTATTCTACCATATAGCCCTAAGGAGTCTTACATAGAAGTTTCTCTCATCCAATAGCAAAATGAGCTAATGCTGACTACATTTACATTACATTCCACTACAAGCGATCTGACAATAATTCCATCCATCCACCCATCTAGGAACCGCTGTAGTCTGGAGGTCAGTGGTCACTATTGTATTTGTTCCCATTTGTTACAGCCATGGTAGGATCTTCGGTCAATGTTCATATGTGCATTCAAACGCCAATTATCCTAATCTGCATGTTTTTGGACTGTGGGAGGAAACCAGGACCCGGAGGAAACCCACCAAGCATGGGGAGGACATACAAACTCTGTTCACACAAACCCTGAAGTGGGAATCAAACCTGGACCCTGAAGGTGCAAGGCGACAGTGCTCACCACTAAAGCCACTGTGCTGCCAATCTGACAATTGTTACGATATTGTGTATATTTGTATTCTGTGCTTTTGCATACGTCTCTGCTGGTGGTGGGATGGGGGTGTGTCCTTCCTTGATGTTTCAGGTCGCACCCACTTTAGTGTGCTCTTTCCTGCAATCTATTGGTTGCTGTCTTGCCTGTCCCTTGTTGATCCCGCCTCCTGCCTGATGATTGGGTAACCAGGAGACCCAGAGGCCTATATAAGCCCGTTCAGACCACAGTGCTGCAGACCATGTTTTTGCTTACTGTTTATCCTATGACCAAATTGTAAAACTACACTGTGTATGACCCTACCTTGCTACATTTCATGTATGATTTCGCTTTGATTCCCCCTTTTGATGATTGCCTGGTATTTATTAGACTATTCCGTGTATGACCATTTGCTTGTTTTGACTATGTTTTTGTATACATCATCATCATGAACATCACCTAATTGTTGTGACATTATATAAGCAATAATGTTTATTAAGATATTGGAAATATTTTATTGTACATACACATGCAGTCATGGAATCAAGAGATCATCCTACTGTATAGCACCGCTCAGGTGTTACTAAAGACCAGGTTGCTTTAATAGCAGCCTTCATCTCATCTGTACTGTTGTGTCAGGTGTTTCTCATCTTCCTCTTCTCAATACCACATAGATTCTCCATGGGATGCAGGTTAAGCGAGGTGGTTAGTGGACAAGCACATGAATATCATGGTCAGGAAGCAGTTTTGACATTGCAGGCAGGTGTTATTTTGTGTGTGGGCTGGAAAAAGAAAATCAGTATCTTCGGACAAAAGCATGAAGTGCTCTAAAATTTCCTGGTAGGTGGCTGCGTTCTGTTTGGACTTGATAAAACACATTAGACCTACACCAACAAATGTCGCATGTGTGCAAGGTGGTTACCATAGAAAATAAACGTATTTACTTCCATCATCCATGAAAATTGTTAGAATTGTAAATGAAGCGGTGACCCAAGACAGTGACCCAATATAAATGAACACATTAACCTGTAGTTAAAGAAGAGTATCAAGAAATAAAATGGATGCATGGGAAAAGTGTTGGAATTTTAACCAATTTTAAGCAATTATATGCTTTCACGTACCTGTAAACACATTTATAAAAATGAATTTTCCATGCCCTTTCTTTCTGTCTGCCTCCTAAATAGTGCCCGGTCTCCTTAGCAGTCATCCTCTTCATTTCAGATTATATTAGTGTGAAGAGCCTCCTCGTACTTTAAAAGTGCTCAGCCAAGATAATGTCCCCATAAATGATAATGAACACAACTGCAAGCCAACAGATACACACTTATAAACAGCTGTGTCCTCTCCTGAAACTAATTGTAAATTAGCTGGTCTGAGGTTGCACTGTGTGCACACATTTTAGGGGTCAGCAGCTTAGGCACAAGAAGTACACACTCCACACGTCGTCACCAACCACCCACACAATGTAAAACTACTTTTACTCTCACTCTGAGAGGTTCAAGCAAGACAGAAATACAACATTCAGTGTCAGTCAACTACAGAATTATTGGCACCAGTGGTGGATCCTGAATAGGATCATATACAATGCCAATCAAAAGTTTGGACACACCTTTTTATCCAATAGGTTTCTTTTTTTTTATTGTTTTCAACATTACATATTAATACTGAAGACAATGAAATGATGACAGAACAAATGTGTAATTATTTAGTCAACAAAAATGTGATAACCCAGAATATGTTTCATATTTTCAATTCTTTAAAAAGTAACCGCCTTTTGCTTTTTGACGACAGCTTTGCACACTCCTTGCATTCTCTAAGAAATGGTTTTCCAACGATCTTGAATGAATTCCCAGAAGTGTTGAGTACATGCTGGGTGCTTTTCCTTCATATCTCATCATAAACCATCTCAACTGGATTTAGATTGGGTGATCGTGAAGGTCAGATCATCTGAAGTAGCACTCCATCACTCTCCTTCTTGGACAAACAGCTCTTACATAACCGAGAGGTGTGTTTGGGATCATCGGCCAAATGATGGTCCCAGAAGTGCAAACCAAATGGGATGGCGTGTCACTGCAATATGCTGTGGTAGCCATGCAGGTTAAGCTTGCTCTCAATTTTGACTAAGACACTCACCAGCAAAGCACCCCATACCATCACACTTCATCCTCCATCCACATTTCACAGTGAGAACCACACATTCAGGAACCATCTGTTCACACTCTCGACGTCTAACAAAGACACGATGGTTGGACCACACAATTTGACCATAAAGGCCTGACTCAAGCAGTCTCCTCTGAACAGTGGATGTTGAAATATGTCTGGCACTTGCAAAGCTATATGTGATACTGCAGTGTAGTTGCAGTGTTCGGGTACAAAATGCCCAAATCCTGAACATTTCCATCACAGCGGCCTGATTAAATGTTAAATGCAACGTTAAGCGGCATAAAAATGACATGGTTGATATTGTGTTGTTTTGAATTTGTGTTTTGCAATGTTGTTTTGGGGCCAATTATTCAACGTTATCTCAATCTTTCATACTAATTCTAATTTTTTTAACAACAACAACAATGTTCTGACGCTGTGTTTTGAGTGACCTAATTATCCTGCAGAAATAAGAATGTATTAATCATTAAACCCGTTTTCTTCCATGTTTCAACATATTGTGTTCTAATCAAACTATACAATAACAAGTCCTCATGTTGTTTTGGGCTCAAAGTATGACTCACTGCATGTGTTAATTATTTGATATAGTCTAGTCTGTGCTTTGTTTCCAGTGAGACAAGTTGCAGCCAGCATGTTTTGCTTTTTAATGAGTTTTTTACTGTGCTTTCCTAATGCTCCAAATAATCTGACACGTGAGCAGCTGTAGAACTCAAACTACTCAAATACTTCTCAAGATGTTTATATGTACAGTATATACACTACCAGACACAAGTGTGGACACACCTTCTAATTCTGTGGTCTTTCCTGATTTTTGTTTGTTTTTGTTTCTTTCTACAGAAACACGAAATGCTGAAGGC
>JAOVVB010188647.1:0-11098 GCA_028570985.1 Heterobranchus longifilis | reverse complement strand
GAGATGATCTGACTGAGTAACACACTGCACTGTAAACTCCTCTGTGCTGAAGATGCAGGAAAACTTAGTGTTAGAGCTTCACCTCTGACTGGTACACAGTGCTCACACTGGAGACTCCTTCCACACCATGAACAGCAGCCATTACTTTATACTAATGATAACACACATGCTTTAATATAAACCTGTGCTACAGTCAGAGCTGCTGTTATAGAGAATTAATCAACACCTTCTGACCAATCAGAGTGGAGGACATACAGTATTTCATATGTATATAAAAGGAGGGAGGGGCTAAAGGTTGAAGAGTGTGAAGGTTGAACACTGCTCTGTCATCATCATCATCATCATCATGTACAGTAATCCCCTCACTTTTCATTTACTAAACACATCCTGCTAAAAAATACACACAGCTGCTAAAATAAAAACACACACACACAAATTCACCAATTATCACCCATGCTTATTATTTCCACTGGCAGAGGTTTTTTTTTAGTTTTGCACTCACTGATTCACACCCCTGAACACACAACACAGGAGTGTGTTTCCCTGCCATTAATCACCAGCACGGTTCACTCAGCCCAACTCGTGTGTGTGTGTGATTTATCAGTTATGAGAAATTAAAAATCAGTCAGATATGAGAAATTAGATTTAACTTTATACAGTAGGAAGTTGAAGCGAGGACAGCAGATTCAGGGCGAGAAATACTGATTATGGAGGGGAAAAAAATACAGAAAATTACTTCTTACTGAACCGTATGAGCACAGAATCACATTTAATCATTTCACTTCAAAACTTTTTTTTTTTTTTTTAAATACCTATTAGTTGTTTTAGTTTTTATTATACTGTCACATTAATTCTTAATTATTATAATGCTTGAAAATCTAATTTATTATTGAAATATTGTTTATGTATTATTTATTACTTAAATATTATTTATTTAAATTATTAGCTTTTTTAATTCTTTCAGCATTTACTGCATTATTAGTAGTCTATTTTTGTTACAAATACTTTTTTTTCGTTTTTATTTGTCTTATTTTTACAATACTTTTAAACCTTTTCTTTATATTACAAAGGTCATTTATATTAAACCATTATTATTATTATTGTTGTTAATAACATTCTTATTAATTTTACTTCTTTTAAAAGAGTTACTTTTTGTTTGTTTTTATTCCACACCGAGTAGCAGCCTGAGCGGCAGGTTAAAAGTTTTTTTGTTTTTTTTTACATTTTAAGCTCATATTATATTAAGTATAAATGTGTAGTTACTTGTGCAACATGTCAGTGATGAACTAAATGACATTACACTTTCCTGACTGTATCTTTAGCACTTTTTAATGACTGACACAATTCTATTGGCACCCCTTGTAGTGTTACCTGTTCCTCCTGGTTTCTTCGTGGTTGGTGCTCAGGTAGGTGACGATGAGCCTCTGCAGGTACGACTCGATGCTCTCGTCCTGCTCCGGATCTCCTGAGAGCATCTCCAACACGGGCACGCTGAGCAACACCGCCTCGAAATCCCCCTCAAACACATGCTGCAGCAGCGGACCTGCATCTAACACACACACACACTTTTTCATTTAACCAATACATTTGAACAATGCCCAATTTTATTCCAAGGATTTTCCTTAACTAATGATTTTCCTTAACTAGAGTTTAGTTCAGACTTACACATCACACACTAGTATCATCAGTATACACACCCATCTCAAATCCAGAATGCACCGCACTATCCCCATGTCTTTAGCCGATCAGACTCCACCGTAATACACAGACTACGGTTGCAAATTTCATATACTTCAACAATCAATAATCGATAAATCATTAATAACTATTGATCACAAAACATATTTTTGACATCGTTTCATTTTTTACAAGACAAGCCCAATAAACCACCTAACATTGCAAGTGCGCCCTCTTGTGGTGCACACACGTTTGCTACATAGATACGTTAGCTACAAAGATATTATTATTAATATATAATATATAGTATTATAGAAGTTTTGGGCAAAACAAACACTATCATATGAAATGGTTTAATTGGTTAAAGGTTTCACAGGAATTAATCTAGTAATGATTTACATCTCTACTAGCAACCAATCAGAATTTACTATAATATCGTAACCATCTCCTCCAACCAACAAGAATCCTGTCCATTACACACGCACGACGCGTGATGCGGAGTCCAAATTCATCATAAACAAGCAACATCATTTGTTGAGTTCTGCCTTCTAAAAATGTAATATGAAACCTAAAATGCTGCTTCGGGAAATAAAGTCTGTCCCTTATGAAAGCAGCCTCGGGTCGTCTGGGAAGAGATGGAATGTCCAGAACGAAGTCTAGGAAATGGAGGAAAAAAAAGGTTCTTCATTCATTCTGTCCTTCCTTCTTTCGTTCGTTCATCTTCAGCCCTTCACATCCCAGTCAGGATGGAGGTGGGTCTGTCTGAGGAACACTTATGACCAGATTCAGAACTAAGAACTAGGAGGAGACCCACGCTGACATGTGAAGAACATGTGAAACTCTACAGACAGAGAGAGAGTACCCTGAGCTCAGGATCAAACCCGCAACCCACGGAGCTGTGAGCGGCGACACTACCCTCGCTGTATCACCTTATGGGACATGCAGCATTTCCAAAACGGAAAAGGAATGGAATTTGGAATTTTCAGACACCATAACCAAATTTACACACTATCTCCAGACTTATACAGCTATTCTACCTTTATCATCATAAGTACAGCCTCTAACTAAGCTCTGACTCTAAGTCTCTGGAATTACAGTCAAATGGGAAACAGACCCTATCTGGAGACTCTGAAGTGCAGACTGTATCTCTGGAACTGTACCTCCACTATTATGGTCTACATGCTACAGGAATTACACATCCTTTCACTGGAATTGCAGACTTTAACTCCAGACTGCATCACTGGAATTACAGATTTTATCTCAGGATTCACAGACTCCGTCTCTATACCGAGAAACACAAACAGTATCTCTGAAATTACAGGCTCTGTCTCCAGAATTAGCAACGATGGAGGCTCTCTACAGAATCACAGGCTCTATTTCAGGACCCTTAAGATCGATTTACAGATTTACTGAACAGGAGACGAAACAAGTTCCACCTACAGACTTCTACACACTCTGTGCTGACAATTACAGACTCGCTTAACCAACATCTTTGACAGTTCTTTGACAGACCTTTGACAGGCAAGAAGTGTCTAAGAACTGTCAGGATTGACCTACTAACTGTTACTGAGTATCTACTACACCTGAAGATTTGCTATGAACTTGTCAAGAACTGCTAGGATTTCTCTCACAAAGAATGACTTCGATCAAAGTCTTTAAAAATAGCAGAATTTTAGTAGAAAATTCAAACCGCTCACATCTTCTGCGAATACTCGTGCTTTATGAGAGTATTGAGGTTGGTGCATTACCACCACCTACTGGACATGACATTTAAACAATCAACTACACAAGTTACACGGCATCTAAATACTTTTAGTAGTTTTTCATCCTAAGAAATTCAAAAGAAATAAAGCTGTTGAGACGAAAAGACAATAAACATTAGTGCGATTAAATCAAACCTAAATGCTTAAATGATCGACAGTCTACCCGCGATACATGGCACTATTAGCCAGCACTGTATGGGGTGTGATCCAACACAGCCAGTGTCACCATGTTATCGCGAGGGCGTAATTGACGTTCTTTGCGGTTAAATTCTTAACCAGTTGTGAGTTAAACTAGAGATGGAAACGTTTGTAGTTACATAGCAACAAATTTGATAAATTCTGTATATTTTTGGACTCTATGATCCATTATGAAGCGACTTAAACAACTTCAAACTTATGAGGTTTTCAGGAGGTGAAAACAGTTCAATATTTTGAGATTTAAGATTGCTCCTGAATTGCGGACGAAATGTACTGAACTCTGACAAGCTTTTGGACTAAAGATCAAATGTTTGTATCTAGAACGAATTATACAACTGCTTTGTCAAGTTTCCATCACTGCACTGGTTGCTAACTATAAGTACCATCAGTTATACAATGTTAGGATTTTTTATTTTTTTGTAAATTTAGGAACTATAAACTCCAGTGGGATAACAATTCTGGGCATAAAACCCAGCTCTGCCACTGTGCCTGCGCCCTTGAGCAAGGCCCCTAACCCTCCCTTCTCCAGGGGGCGCTGTATCATGGTTGAGCCCACACTCAAACTACAACAAAGAAAGAATTCCTTTTGAAAAGAAAGGTATTTCATTGTGCAGTAATGTATATGGAACAAATTAAAGGTTTCTTCTTATTAGTTTTATTCTGATTACAGATGCACACAGATTATAGACTCTTAGGATCAGGAGAGGGTGTGATCAGAACTGGGACGAGTACAAATACCGCCTGTCCTACTAATGAGCCGTGAGCACAGAGCAATGGGAGTGGCGATATTTTAAAGCATCCATGGGAGGAAACAGATATTGTGGTGTATCGTGTAACTGATTATCACGAATCAGTCCGACTCTGCAGGACCACAGCATCTAAAGCATGTTGGAGCTTTAACCTTTTCAAACACTACCACAATAGGCACACCGGAATACATCACATACATACACACACACAAACAAACACCATTCTCACACCTGCTTAGCAGAAGAGACACTTTTGGTTGGACATGCTGTCTCATTGTATGCTTAGACCCTGCAAATGTATGTCAGCATCAGCGCAGGACAGACTTACCTCAGGACCAGAGCAACATCCCTTCATCTCATCTCATCTCATCTCATCTCATCTCATCTCAGCATCACTCCCTCAGCATCAGCATCACCCGTCTCCACAGAGAGGTATCCTTATGGATGGGCTAAACAATGCTTCCAAGTGACTATTCATTTCAAATTAATTTATTAATTCATGCATTTAAAATAAAATAAAAAAACATTAGGTTTTTTTGTTTGTTTGTTTAAAGAAATGAATATGAGCAGCAAAATGCGCGAGCTGAACTCTAATAATGAGACCAGACAGACATGCACCGGGTGTCGAGTCCTGCCCCAGCTTCCTCTTCTGCACAGTGCATGCTCAGTTTTCCCTGCACGGATACTACAGTTATAGGATTGCGCACGCGCGCTCACGCGCAGGCGCACGCACGCACGCGCGCATACACAATTTGGGTGAAACACTAAAAGCATCCTCTCTAAACCTTACACACGTACTGGGATTTAACAAACATAAGATCATTATTATTAATAATAATAATAATAATAATAATAATAATTTAAAAAATGACGTTACTTCGGTGTGCCACCCACCAACACACACACATACACACACACACACACACACACGGCGTTTCCACGCATCCCTGCGGGTTTCCCTCCACAATCACGCCTCCATCTCTCCACCCTTCCCTCCGTGTGTTACCTGTGCTATTAAAGAAGCTCTGTTTCCACTCGGATCTCTCCGTCTCGGTCAGAACTCCCCTCAGCACCGCCGCCTCGAGCTGCTCGGTCCGCTCCATTCCTCTTCCGTCTCTCTAACACACCAGACACGGCGCCGATCCGATCAACACCGGCGTCAGTTAACGCTGATTAATCTAATTAACCAATAATCCTTTGATCTGTGTGTGTGTGTCTACTGGTTACACTAGCGAAGTCTTTTTATGTTTCTTCCACATGCGCTACAATGTACCGTCAGTGCGCAGCCATGACAGCGCCGCGGTGCATCATGGGAAATGGAGTTTAACACAAGCGCGTTCGGGAAGCCGAGCGGAAAATACGTAAAATATACGTGAATAAAAAGTGTTAGGGCGTTAAAATAATATAAGTAGGATAATAGTTTTAAGCATATTTCAACTGTCAATACACAACTACATTGTTAAATATTCTCATTGTTTATCCCGTTTTTTTTTTTTTTTTTTTTTTTAAGGATTTTACCGATTATAATAATAATGACCTGTCTGTCGCCTCGCACCTCCAGGGTCCAGGTTCGACTCCTGCCTCAAATCAGTGGGCGTGGAGTTTGCATGCTCTCCCCGTGCTAGCTAGGTTTCCTCCGGGTAGTCTGGTTTCCTCCCACAGTCCAAAGACTTGCAGATTAGGTTAATCCCCTTTCCTAAACTGCCTGTAGTGTGTGAATGTTGACCGGAGCTCCTACCACAGGCTTAAAAATAGGAATAAATAGTGTGGTCACTATTGGCCTCCAGAGTCCCTCCAGAGGTTCCTAGTTGGATGGCTGGATGCAAAATCATATATTGTTTAAGATTATATATATCTATCCCAGGAGACACCCTGGACAGGGTGCCAATCCATTGCTGGGCACACACACACACACACACACACACCACATTGCCCCTCCCTATAACAAAGAACTTCTCACATACATCTACACGCAACCTCCGCTCTGTGTACATCTTTTGAAACCTGCTAAGACCAGGCTTCATACCATGGGAGATCGGGCTTTTTGCTCAGCTGTACCTACACTGTGGAATTCTCTCCTTGAGCATCTGAGAATGCCACAGACTGGTGATGCTTTTAATTCTGGTCTTAAAACATACCTTATTATTTGAGCTTTTGGGCAGAAAAAATTTGTATCACTTTAAGATTTGCTTCAAATATAAAGTTCATTATAAATAAAATGTATTAATATTATTATTATTATTACACACACACACACACACACACACTACAGGCAATTTGGGAATGCCAATCAACCTAATCTGCCTTTGGACTGTCGGGTGAAACTGACGTACCTGGAGGAAACCCACTAAGCACAGAGGGAACATGCAAACTCCATGCACACAGAGGCAGGAATCGAACCCAGACCCTAGAGGTGCAAGGTCACCGTGCCACCTATTACAAAATACAAAATAACGGGCAACTTATGTTATAGGAACATATTCTAACCATAAAAAAAATACAATAATCTATGAATATACTAATCTAAAGCATGCCAGTATTTTAGTATAATCTGAAATAACCACTTTAATATTCCTCACTTGAACGTTGTCAAAATAAGCTATCATAGTGCAAGTGATAGCATTATATGTAAAAAAGAAGAACTGTTGGCTTCAACAAACCATTTTCAGCTAAACAGCAAAAACTGAATATTTTATTTTTATAATGAAAAGTATTCAGTAGCATGTTTCGACACAGGACAACTTTGAAGAACATTTCGATAGCTAGCATGGTTTTACTGATCACTGGCTAGCTCACTGCTGGTAATCCACCTGGCATGATTGTCGGTATCTTAATTTACATTTTCATTCCCTCAGTGATTTCTTTAACAGTAGGCCAAAGCCTGTTAAGACCAGGCTATAGATACAACCACAAGTTTCTTTATTACTAGCATCAGCTCAGTTATTTAAACAGTCAGGCTGTCAAAGCAGTTTTATACAAACGTATTGGGAAGGTTGTTTCAGTAAAAAAATAATAAAATCTGCATTTTTATAACTCTAATTTTAACAGGACCATACAATTCAGAATTTTAGTTGTATTACCTCATAATAAACATAAATAAACTACCTAATGTTACAGTAGCTACAGTATGTGTCATCATGGTAAGTGTTAAGCTCTCATAGTGTTAAGAGCTTTAATTAACATACAGATTAATAATGTGTGTAACATAAGGCATGCATAATGAGAAATACAATGATTAATGTTATCTAATAAGGTCCATATAAGTGCAAATACAAAAATACAATAAAAATGCAAACATTTCCCAAACTACAATGGATGAGCATTTCTTGAAAGATGATCATAAAGGTCAGCTACCACACAGGGCTTCCATCTTTTGCTGTTGTGAAGGGTGTGCTGATGCAGCTTCTTTCCTTCCCACCACAGACAGGATGAAAACCTCAGCTTTTTCAGATGCGACTTTTAACTCTGACGTGCCTGAGGCTAAGTCTGTCCAAAGCACCCCACTTCACATTCTGCATATGCCAAAAAGCTGCATCCACCACATTCAGAGACACCATAGGTGTAATCTTTACACACATTGGCCCATTGTTGCACTGGCCAGAAAGACACACTGTGGTTATTCTGGACTGCTCTGAAATTTACTTTTTTAATAATTTAAAAGATTATTTCAAATCTATGCGCTAGATCACTGAGATTTTACCACTACAACCCAGAGCACACCCTAAATTATATGATTGGCATGACACCACAATGAGCCTGTCTCCTTTATTGCTATGCTGTTCCTTTAGGCTTCTCTGTCAACCTTCATCTTCCGTCGAACCTCCCGATTCAACTGATGACGACCCTCATCATTGGTGCCCTTGACTTCTTTCCGTTCTTGGAACATATCCAGGTATTCATCTGAGGCAGTGTGGCTTTAGTGTTGCTGGAGCTGGTCATTTTGCCTATTGGATTTGCAGCAGTAGTGTGGTGTATACAAGGTAGTGGTCTGAACCACAATCTGGGACCCTCAAGGAGTGATGATCTAAAACGGGAGTTCACCAGGAAATAATTGATCACAGATTTATCTTTGTTGGACAGGTTTTCGCCACATGAGCAGATGTTACAGTGGATGCTTGAAGAGATACATTCCAGTGATAAGATCATTGGTTGACATCAGGTGCAGGCTATTGTACCCATCGTGTGCACATATACAGTCCAATCCATGCCAGTATGAGAACTGAAGTCACTGGCCAAAATTGTCAAATTGGTTGATAGCGCCGAGTCCGACGCATATTGTAGCTAGTCGTAGAATTTGTCCTTTCAGCCTATCCTAACCTCAACCAAAAAAGGTATAATCTGATTAAATGCTTTAAACCTGATAAGATCAGCATTCATGTAAACAGTTAAGTGTGAATCTCTAATCGGAATAATTTTAATCAAGAAATGCAATGCAGATACTGAAACATTCAAAAATTTTGTATACAGTTGTACATCTGTGAATTGTGTTTTGCATTTGTGAAACGTATATTACGAATGTATATATTTATTTTGTGCATGTGAGTTGTTGTTTTTTGCGAATATATATTTGTGAATATATATTGTGAATGCATGTGAATTGTGATACGCATGTGTGCATCGTATCTTTTGTGTGAATTATTAATGAGACTATTTTGCTTCCATACTGATCAACTTAAACTGATCAATGTTACATAAGTATAAAAGTGATGTAATAAAGACTACAGGAAAACTGGGAGGAAATAAATCCCATACGTCTTAACATGATGTAATGACACATGAAAGTCGTATTTTGCTTTATACAGAATTTGATGAGTCATGAAGGTATTTTCAGAAGAATACAGAAGTGCCAGTGTTGTTCACACACTCCTGTGTGTGTGTTTGAGGATTTAATCTTAATCATATACACGGCTTAGAACGAAGATGACGGATTACAGACATCATGTGATCTTATCAAACTTTAAACCATTCTTCGTGAGAAAAGAGCGTCCTCTTTAGAAAAATCAGTAGTGTAATTTATCTTAATTACACTGTAGCCGAGCCCTGGAGGACTTGAACTAGGGCTATGTGTGTGTATTTAATATGAACACAGGCAATGACAGAGGAACAATACTAACAGCGTGAGTCATGATGTGATCAGTGACTTTAAAACAAAAGTCAGAATAAATCAAATTTAAAATGATTCATTTAAAACAAAAAAGAAATTACATATCTTTCACCACAACTCCAGGACTATTCATGTTTTTTTTTTTTTTTTTTACTGCCCATGTGCAGAATGTGAGCTTCGGTCCTGTCAAAGATTTGCTTCAAAGGAACTATAGAAAAACAAAGATCATTAAACAGCTACAGTGTGTTTAATTAGTGTGGCGAAAACCTGTCCAACAAAGATAAATCTGTGATCAATTATTTCCTGGTGAACTCCCGTTTTAGATCGTCACTCCTTGAGGGTCCCAGATTGTGGTTCAGACCACTACCTTGTATACACCACACTACTGCTGCAAATCCAATAGGCAAAATGACCAGCTCCAGCAACACTAAAGCCACACTGCCTCAGATGAATACCTGGATATGTTCCAATTAGTTTATAATTTAACTTTATCAAACTGCTCAAACACATCACTTTATACATCACTAATTTGAATACCCTTTTTCATTTGCCTTTACGAACTACATAATGTCTTGTAAATAGGTTTGGAGTGTTTCAGCTAAATATAATCGGATTCCCTAATGATTACATTTTTAATGAGTAATGTTGGGCAGCACCATGGCTTTGCACCTCCATAGTCGAGGGTTCGATACCCGCCTCGGGTCTGTGTGTAGGGAGTTGGCATGTTCTTCCTGCGCTTGGAGGGTTTCCTCCAGGTGCTCTGGTTTCCCCCGGGTGCTCTGGTTTCCTCCCACAGCCCAGAGGATATGCAGATTAGGATAAATGGTGTTGCCAAATTGCCTGTAGTGTGTGTGAGAGAGTGTAGGCGCTCTGCAATGTGTTGTCATCTTGGACAGGGTGTACCTCCCAAGTCACCTTGGACTACTTTTAATTTCGTCAAAGAAAATAATGACGAAAAATATTCGCCGACGACCGTTGTTCCTGTGACGAGACGATGACGAGACATCGCGGATATCGGACTAAAATGTGATTTAAAACTAATAAAACATCTGTCTTTATTTTCGTCAGCGTATCATTTGTCACAACCCGCTGCGATACGGTGTTCATTCATTACGGCACGAGCAGCGGTGTTTCCCCGGGTCACGGCGCGCGGCGAATCAGGAATAATTTGCGCGCGCAGTGACAGGAAGTTACAAGCTTAGTCATCTTTAACTCCTCGTCATGACAGCAGTATGACTCGGGCGGAAGAGAAGAGCCGATATTTGGGCCCATTTTCTTTATATTGAACCGGAGAAAAAAAGCAGATGTGTCGTAATATCGGAGGGGAAACAGTGGGGGCACACAATCGCTGGAAAAAAATACCACAAACCTGAAGAGAGGCATCAGGCATACATACCATAATAATCACCCAGATTTGCAATCTCTGTGGTATTTATGTTACCACAGGTTAGCATAATTATGGTGTGATGTATTTTATTTTATTTTATAGTTAAACCGTTGCCAAACACATTAATCTAATAGGTTAGCATTTTAGCATAGGTTAGGTTTTTTTATTTTGCACACTTCATTTTGCATACTTTCTGGACGTTTATATTCATTTCATTTTT
>JAOVVB010188639.1:0-11098 GCA_028570985.1 Heterobranchus longifilis | reverse complement strand
TTAACATGGGGGTCTATGGGGATTGACTTGCTTTTGGAGCCAGCCTCAAGTGGCCATTCGAGGAACTGCAGTTTTTGACACCGGAGTTTGCTGCTTGGTATTGACCCACATCTCAGTCTTTGTTAATAGCTGATCACTTGGCAGTAGTGTTTTTTGTTAGAGTACACTGTCAAGGGCCAAATTTATACTGTACTTTTTATTTTAAAACAATTCTTAAAAGTTGAGCTACTTCACTGAAAAGTCCATTCTCAGTGTATGTGCACTGAAGGCTTCACATTTGCACATCACACTTGTAAGTTGAGTATTGGACCACATTTGGCTTTCAAACTAGATGTGATGTCACAAAGTCCTTTTGTGCTGAACTGAGAGAAGTTTCCCCCTTCAGCAGATGAATGTAAGATCAGCCTTTTAGTGTCAAACTCTGCACAAACATCTAAATGACACAACAATAACATTACACAACTTTAACACACAGTAGATAAAACTACAGGTGCAGTATTTGTTAGAAATTTAAAAAAAAAGCTGTTTTACAGAGTTCATTAAGGACATAGTAGAGCAGGAGATTCCTACCTTCACTGGCGTGTCTGTCCCTGAACGCCATCTTGGAGTTGGCCCCAAAGCCTTCCATGTCATGTACAGAGGAGGCTCTGCGAATACTGCACACACTCTCTCTGGAGGCGGTTGGCGTGAGGCCCGGGATTGACGGAGCTGCAATGAGCGTGTCCTCCTTGCTCTGGTGTTGGGTCTGGGTGATGGACTGGTCCGGGTATGTCCGATCCCAGGGGCCCTTGGGCGACGAGTGGTCCAAAGGCCCGGACACGGGGGTGGAGCAATGGCTGGGGCCGATGAGGGCGCGGGTGTCGTTGGCGTAGGAGGGGCTGCAGCTCTCACGGGTGGTGGGAAGTTGGTAGTCGCGCGTAGCCACCGAGCCATCGCTGTGGCGAGGGGAGTCCACCATGACAGCGTCGGGGTCCTCCTGGGGCAGGGACTGCTTGCTGATGCCCAGTAGAGGTAAGGCCGGGAAACGGAAGCGGAAGAATCTCCCTTTCCCTGACAGAGAAGAGAGCAATGAAAATTAGATTACCGTCATATTATTCCATACAAACAGTTTATGGTGACCACTAACTCTTGGCAATTGGTAGCACATATAAACATAAATCTAAGGCGGTGGATAGCTAAGTCACTCAGTTATCATGATGTTATTTGACTGTTTTGAGACGAAAAACAGCATAAAAACAGAGTGTATGGTGGTTTTTAATGAGCCAGTGGGATCGACATAACCCCCGCCGACCTTGTGTTGTGTTTTCACGGCGTGTTTGTAGCAGAACTTGCTTGCAGTCTTCAATATCCCTGCCGATATCTCGTACTCGTTTGCCAATAGCACTAAGAAGCCTGCCAATGCAGCTATCTCAAAAAGACCCTGGCAGATCAAAACAAATGCCTGTTCTGCCTCGGGCGTTAGTTCAACCTTCAATTTCCTTCAATTATTCATGCAGGAGGACATTTGGAGAAATATTATAATGGCAGTAGTGTGTTGAGGAATCAGTCCTGTGAAGGATTATGTGCAGGATTGTAATGAGTGACTGACAGCTCCTGGGGAGATGAAGGAGATATACGGTGCAGTACAGTACAGCACACAGAGGAACGATGGTCCCGGTGCAAAACAAACGAATTAACGAATACATATACGGTGCAAACGACAAGATTCAAAAACAGGTACAGAACAAGATACAAGACAAGGTACAAACTAGGGATATCACTAATTCATTAACCGTTTTACTGTTAACTGACATTAAGAATTTTGATGACTATTGCAGTTAAAAACAACATTAGAAAAAAAAATTAAAAGGTAATTAGAAAAAGTTTATTGCATGTAAAAGAAAAATAGGGTGTACAATCGATTTTTTTAAGTGCTAGTTAACTTACTGGTGCAAACTTTGCACAAACAAGGTGTGTTTTAAGCTCCTTTTTTCCCGCTCCGTTCATGGCTCTGACAGCGGAGAGCTACGTGACACATGTCGCTATATCGATGAGGACTGACAGGTTAAATGAACATACAGTGCAATGACAGCATGTAGTGCAATGATATAAGAATAGAAATATAAGTAGTGTAAATATAAATAGAGGTAGTGCAAATAAATGTAAACATATATATATACACACACACACAGACAGTATACACCCATGCACAGACCATTCAAATATAGGAACATATATTTGCATCTATATTTGCAAACATGCCATGAGAGACACTCACAGGATTTCACATATGGACTGCAAAGTGTGGCCTGCATGTTGTGAATCATTTAGTCGCCTGAACATATGCCATACATATCAGAGCGCTGTCTCAGTCCTGGAAAACAAGTCTTACTGCCATGATGCGCAGTGAAAACAAAGTCCCTTCATAAAAGCATTAAAAAAAAAAACAGGACGTGCACACCTTAATTTATTAAACAACCACCGCTCACACCACATCATTATGTCCGCTTTGTATATTTGCATGAGCAAACTACAGCGCATTGTATTTGACAGCTGCAAAGACTGGACCAGCGAAGGATATATTCAGACTCAATAGGAGGCAAAATATAACAAAGTGAATGTTTGAGTCTCCGGAGGGAGCAGCACGCATCTTCTATCTTCCTCATTGCTCCTTCTATGAGGGTGAGACTGAGAAGGAGGAGAGAGAAAGTAATTTTAGACACAATGCTCCGTGTCTTCTTGGGTCAGTGTTGTATGTTTAAATTAAGGTCTCTAGCCAGATGCTGATGATGCCAGAAAGGCTCATTTGCTTTAATTGGTGATTCAGAGCTGGATCTGAAGCTAGTGGAGTCAGATCTACATCACAGTATGACTAACCAAGTCATTCATCTTAATGAAGATGAAATTAAGTTGAATTGGTGTTCTTGTTTCTCATAAAGAATCACGAACAAAGTTCTGTTTCATCTGAGCTCGGTGCTGTGAAGCAGATAAGACTGCGCTGATCAAAAATACCATCTGATTCATCAGTCTGATGCTGATCCAGAACTAGCAAATCCAGTTTATATTCCAAAGAGTCTGCACAGTACAGCGAAAACCCTGTTTTGTGGGGCTGTCCCAAATGAGTTCCCATCCAGAGGAAATTTGCATTGCAATCACACGTCTGCAGCACAACATTGACATTTTTTCCAATTAATCGTGCAGCTCTAGCATTTCACATTTCCGACAGTTTGATTTAAACACAAACCTGCGCTGTTAAAATGACACCTTAACAAAATAATGAATGGGAGCTCATGAGCATTCACATGCTCAGAGCTGTGTTTCTAATTACTACGCCTAGAGCATAAACATATATGCCACAAATCTTTTAATTAGTTCATAACTCAGTCACGCATTCATGGTGTGTGCTGACAACATTGTATATCTAGCTATATTTAATTGTGAGTTTGAAAGGGCCTTGCAGGAATATGCTTCCATTTGAGTACTGTTATTGGGTTGTGCGTGTGTGTGTGTGTCTGTGTGTGTGTGTCTGTGTGTGTGTGTGTCTGTGTGTGTGTGTCTGTGTGTCTGTATGTGTGTGTTTTCACTCTCACTCCCTCTCCAACCCTCTCATTCTTTCCCTGCAAAAAAGACTCACCAGCCGCTTTACACAACCAATGGACATACAGTGGCCCTTGTTGCTATGATACCAGATAGTAATATTTGCATTGAATACTAATTGGGCCCTCAGATCCCCGTGTTGGGGAGTGAAATGTCTTTCTGTGATGTGAGCGTGATTCAGATGTCGGGGAGAAGTAGAAAGAGAACAATAAAACTTCATCCTCTGGTAAAAGCAGCTTTGTATCCTTTTGTTTCCGTCTCTCGTTTTTGTGATTTTGATGAATAAAAAGCAATAGTGCAGTTAATGGGCTTACAACCTGATTTGCATGTGTTCTTCTACTTTAAGGAGTGTTTACCTGGGCTCCCAGTCCTCCTATTACTCAGCAGTAATTCTGCTGTGTCCCCACTTTGCCCCACACTCATTTAGAGAGAAAATTAGTAGTATGATTGCAATGAGCTAATAGTGTTTTTTATGGTATTTTCTTTCGCAATTAGACAGTAAACATGCTGAGAAAGGAATTGAAATGAAGACAACATTGAAGGCATCTTAGGCTATCTTCACACCATATGAATTTAATTTCCAATTTAATTTCTATGGTTCACACAAAGACATAAAATACTTTCCTGACAACATTTTAGCCACAGACGGTCCTCATCAGGTGGTCACCAAAAGCTAAGAAATAAAAAAAATTCTGACACCCCCCCAGCTACCAGTACTGCTGAAGCCAGTTGATACGAATATTTGAAGGAGTTTTATGAACAAATTAATACTGATTCTATAATTCTACTTCTGAGGTTGTACTGAAAAAGAATAGCTTAGAGCAGCTCATTAAAAGAAAAATGAAGAAATTAACATCAACTAGTTGCCTTCTCCACAGGAAGCTCTTGATCCAGTGGCACATGCAGGGCTCAGTGTTCATGTCCAACAGTTTATTGAGGAGATCGACCGGATTAATTGTATTGAAGGCCGAGTTAAAGTCAATAAATAGGATACAGGCGTAGGTGATGGGTGACTCTAAGGGCCTGTGTCCACATAGCGTTATTTTCTGAGCGCCAGTGTCTTTTTTCAATTGATCCCAATGAGGAGAGAGTGTATGTGGCCGCACGCAGCCGCCTAGAGCCGCCTTTTTTGTGCGGCCGCTCCGAGTGCTTCTAGTTGAAAATCTCGGAACTTTTCAGAAATGCGGTGTGTCGTCAAAGAGAAAAAAGTGAGAGCAGATCAACCGGACACTGACTGCTGGTGAGTGTTGTGCTTTTATCGCCGTATGCATCGTAAGCTTGTTTACGTAGGTAGCATTAAGCTAGCTAGCTAACGTTAATGTCGTCATAGAAACAGAACAAGCATGCAGCCAGCGCTTTTTTGATAAGACGCTGGGATGCTCAGTGCCCTGCGAGCGCTTTTCAGCCAGAAAAAAACACCATGTGGACACAGGCCCTAAGTGTTGCAGTGTGTGGCCGAGGGCTATGTTAAAGCATCGTCGACACAGATAAACGTCCATCAGAGGGGTGGTGCTGCATTTCAAATAAGAAGACCGCAGATGTTGCGCAATTGGTCTGAAGTCACTGAGGCAAAATAATCTTGGTTGATTTTGGGGTTATGGTTAAGTCTAGGGATGTCAATGATTAACCATTTAACTGTTAACCAACATTAAGAATTTTGACCGATTATTACTATCAGTTAAAAACAATATTTTTACAATAAAAATTAAAAAGGCAATAAAAAACATTTGTTGCATGATAAAAGAAAAAACATAAGTTATACAATCTATTTTTTAAACTGATAGTTAACTTGCTGGTGCAAACTTTGCACTCCCAAGGTGTTTTAAGCTTCTTTTTTTCTGCTCTCACAACCGACTGCTGCACAGTGCTACACACACAGAGAGAGGAGACCAGACAGACACACCGCTGACAACCTCACAGCTTGATGTGGTGGATACAGGCTCGGACATTCGCTCTGCAGAGAGCCGCGGGCTGCCCGCAGCTCCTCGTTCGCCCGCCGGCCAAGAGTCTACCGGAGGCCGGCGATGCTCTGGGCACTGTGGCGTGCACACAGTTCATCTCCATGATAATGTGACCCTGTGTCAGGCATGCCGTGAGCGGGTAACGGAGTGACATTCGAGCAGGGTGGAGCGAGAGATAAGGCGTCGCTCCAACCTTTTAAAACATCCGCTCTGCGCTCCATCCAAAATCCTCGCGCTCTGGCAGACCGGACGGACGGAGGGTGTCAGCAGCTCTCCACAGACGCTGAACGTATAAGGCCTATGTCCGAGCCTCCCGGACGGGTGGACTGGGAAAGTTTTCTGCTTGTTAAGGGTTAATGATCGGTTACAGGGGGTCGGCTATCTGTCAGAAAGAAAAAAAAAGACAATTGACATCTCTAGTCCCTTGATGCACTGTGGTACACCGGCGGAGGGAGGTGTTGAAAATGTTTGTGAACACTGGAGCCATTTGAGCTGCACAGTGGGTACAGAGTACAGCTGGACTAATCCTGCTGCTTTCCTCTTGTTCGTTTTCCTGAACGTGGCCCCAGAGTCTCCTTCTATTGTTTGGACGTGGTTTGGCTACAAAAAGTCTGACAGACCAGAAAACCATCTTCTGCAAAGTCTGCCCTCACTGCAGGCATATCTGGAGTGCAGGCTATTTGTTATCCGTAAACCGGTACAACATGCCTTTCTTCTTCACCATAAACAGATAACATTAGATTACGGTACACGGAAATGCACAATGTTTTTCGTTCGATGCCACTTATGCAGAAACGGTATCTCTGTTGTACGACGGTTAACAGGTAAATAAAAGAAGAAAAGAGAAGCTGTGCACAGCCTCAACACTGATAATAACTCAATGCATCACATTTTCAATTATTAGGAATGTTATCACACACTACATACCAGACTTATCTCCACAGCACTGCTGGGGGAAAGTCTGGACTGAATGAGCTTTCACTCCTTGATAGTGAAAAAAAATTCCCAGGCCTGTTTGCATTTCCTTTTTCCTACTTTTTCAGCATTTTCAGCATGTCGGTTGATAAATCGGAGGTTGTTGTTTGTTTCCCGTAGCGACGGGACGTTGCGAACAGGAACACGGACGCGAACTTCCTGTGCGGACAGGAAGTAAAGCTTTATTCCTGCAAATGACACAAACAATGCAGGTCTAAAACCAGTACAAAACTACTCTCTACGGCTAACCTCTTATTATAAACAATGATAATCAGTGAGGTTGTACAGGCTAACGTTATACACCTTATATGCAGTTGACACACAGCTAGGACACTGTCAGGAATGTGTTTTTGGAAATACAAGACCTGCTTTTTTGTAATTGTTCATCACCTTTAGTTTTTTTCCACATGGTTCTTGAGTTGCAATCTGTTGTTCCAGTTTTATGGCATAGTTTGACTTGGCTTTTCTGATTGTAGACCTTAGAGTTGAATGTCTTTGGTGAACCAGGGTTTATTATTGCTGCGGGGTTTCACTCTCTGAAATCAGTCAAACATTTTCACACTGCTTTCCCCTTTAAACCACTAGTCTAAAGTTGTGGCCAATACATTAAATGCCACTTGTCTTGTGTGTGCGTGCGTGTGCGTGTGCGTGTAATTAATGGATATGTGGAAGTGGTCCCCGCTCAGCCACATCAGAGCAAAATGGGAGAAATCCAAAGATGGTGAGAGAATGGATGGATCGTCGCTGAGCGGCAAAGTCAATCGATAAGTAGCACCGAATGCACGGCTGCTCCTTCCCCAGAGGGAGTCTACATAATGCAACACATGGATCATCACCTCACACCATCTGAAGACAGCTGCTCCTACACATACTATAGAGATGTTGCTTGGAATAGTAACACGGTGGCTTTCACTGAGTTACATTTATATCTGTAGCACTTTGTTCGTCTGCGATGTTCTCTTAAATTATGCAGTTATTTGTAATCTGTGACCTCTGTCCATCTGCTAGTTAAAAAAAAAAAAAAATGCAATTCTAGGTCTCTGGAGTTAACTGAGGGAGGGCTGTGATGAAATGGGAAGAGAAATGCCAACTCTCTCCGGTAATCCCTGCGACGGCAGAGGTTGCGTGTAGGCAGAGAGAAAGAGAGACGGTGTCCAGCACTGAGACTCAACCTTGTAAGCGTATCTGGACGTCGGCACTAGATTTGCAGGGACGCCCACTTAGATATTCAGATAGGCATGAAAAGACTTTAATTCATAGAGGCCTGCTCCTGCAGGGATTGCCCTTGTGTTCAGACTGAGCAATTAGCTCCCATAGAGGAGTGAAAGAAGAAGGCCTTATCAGTGACACTTACACGCCTGCACACACACAGTCACAAATTGAAAAGCTTATACGTTCACGCATGGTTTCGCAGGAGTCTGAGCACACACACACACACACACACACACACACACAAAACACTCTTTTCACCACACACCACACACACAAAACACTCTTTTCACCACACACCCCATGAGGCAATGCAGCCTGTTAGGGGCCTCATCCAATTACAGTCATCTAGAGGTGACCTCTGGTCCTCCATGCTGCTGCTTTATATGTCACAAATAGAAGGAGAGAGACACCGAAGAGAGAGGAGGCATCAAGAACATGTTGGAGAGCACCGCATGGGAATGACATTATGCGCTATTACAGCGACAGCTCTGGGAAGACTGCTCTCCAGCACTACTCCAGTAGTTCATCAGGCCGCCCTGGCAGGCTATGAGCTATAATTGGGCCAGACCTTTGAAATGATGGCAGGCTAACACATGAGTGTCTGCTAAACGCTGGTGTCAACATGCCAAAGGAGCTGTCTAGCAGGGAATTTCTGCAGTGCACTGCTGCAGGTAGAAATGAATGCAAAAGTTGGAGGTCGCTACAAGTTGTGTCGAAGAATTATGCTGCAGAGGTGCAAAAAACTAAGCAAATGTACCCGTTATAGCATCTAGCAGGGTGTGCAACATTGATGTTAGGGTTAAAAAAGAAACAAGGCACACATTGATGTGGATGTGGGGAAAGGTTACAAGTAAAAGGTCATGAGTGGTTGTTACATTACTATGATTCCTTTGCTCTTCCAAGCTCATCCTGTGACGACGGCTTTCTTCAACATACATGTGAGAACAGAAATGTTCCACATTTTTAAGTGCAATATTTCTAACGCAGTGATGTTGCTAGGTACGCATCCTGCATCTGATGCATTGAAATGAGAAAACCCACTATCCATGCATCCAGGGGATGCACCCCCCCTTTTTTTTGAGCTTATTAAACCTCCTTGACAACATAAACATGATAAGGTCCCCAAGAGGTGTGCGCACATCACACATACAGAAGCGCTAGACGCAAGACTCTCTGTCTCCCAACGGCCAGCCTAAAATCCTCCCACAATCTGCAGAAGGTAAATGCAAATGCCTGTGCATTTTTAACACTATATCAAAGTCTCTAGTAGTTGTGATACTAATTAGTGTGTCAGCATGTTACCGACAGGTGCATATCTCTCGATGTGGTATCACAGCGCATTAGGGGAGAGTGGGGTAAGATGAGCCAGTATTTACCTCGGCTATATTGTCCTCCAGCCTTTAGAGGTTGAGGTAGCTTCTTTAACTCATCACTCAGTGGGAAAATGCCTCATAAACGGCGTTTTAATGTGTGTTAGTATTGTTAAGTTAGCTCAGAAAGTTAAAGCTACATCAGTATGATGAAACACGACATGAGGTTTGGGTTTATTTAAGTGACTAAGGAGAAGGACATCTGTACTCCTTAGGCAGAGATAAAATATTTGATCAGGATCTAACAGAGTTTTCTGCTCCTTGAAAGCAGTGTTAATCTGATCTGTTTCCATCGCTTTGCGAATTTAAATAAAATACTTGATGCTTAATCGTCTAATCGTGATGTTTTATTTATGTTAAAGGTCACGGCTTAGATTGTATTTCGGGACGGTTAAAGTAAGATGGTGAAAAAAGTTAGTAAAGAGCGCTGGGACCCACTCAAATGACCACCTGTGGGTCCCGGGGACTCACTCCATTAAAAACTGAACAACATCACTGGTTTTTGTTTCATGTTTACAGCATGGTACCAACAAGGCCAGGATTAGGGAATAATAGCTTCCACCAAATGCCATATGTCATGCTATCTCTCCAGCTGTTTTTTGTCTTTACTCACGTTGGACAGCTTTGGATGGCGAGGTGTGGTTGAGTCTCTCCAGCGAGTCGCTGCTGCCTTCATCCAGGATGTAATCGAAGTTAAGGATGAACATCATGACCACGCCCTCCTCGTTCTTCACTGGGATGATATGGGTGACGCACAGGAAGTTTGAACCTAACCGACAGGAAAGTAAATCAAGGTTAGAAATGGGTAATAAACATTTGTGTGTTGTGTTAGACCGACTTGGTACATGGAAAACTTGCCTGATTTAAAATTCACAACTTAATTCTTTTCTGTGCAAAACAAAATGGTAAAACCTGTAGGGCTGTCCTCCATTAAAGAAATTCTTAGTCGACCAACACATTTTTTCAACTAATCGATGAGTTGATTTGATTGACAGCTCTGTAAAACTTTAGTTTCTCCACAAAGAATCATGCAAAAGAACCACTTTAAATCTTTGCTGGGCATATGTTTCTTGGAAATAAGTAATTTGGCATGTTTTTTTTTTCAGTCATAAAAATGATTAACCGACTACAAGAAATCTTAGTCGACTAAGACCAAAACGACCGATTAGTCGACTAATCGACTAAGAGGGGGCCTGACCCTGGAGCTTTCCATTAACAGTCTTTGACATTCAAACATCTTATTCCAGATAAAGCTGTGTGTGCAGAAAGTCCTGGCAGAGAAATGAGGGTGAAAAGGTCAAGAGGTCCACTGAGAGGAAAGCCTCTGGAAGCTGAATGATTTCATATATCCAGACATGCCCGGAGTCCGTCCTGCTGCCGGGTACTGCACGCTTCACTACAATCAAATACAGAGAAACATCCATTCACCTCAGGTTAACATTAATGCCTTTTCCACTCACTCCCCATACTGTATCACCCTGGATGACATCCAAAGTCACCACTACGTAACACGAATAACAACGTGCACACACAGTGTATGTTTGGTATGCATTTCCCCCCAAATATAGCAACCAGACATGCCTCTCCCTTCCTATCACTGAATGGAAAAAAAAAATAATTGCTCAGTTCTTAAACCCCAATTATTGGAGTCGCTGAGGGCTTCGCAATGGGAGGTAAATTTAATGCGACCCTGCTTGCTGCTAATGCCTCGATCATGTCTAAATGTTGCTAATTTATCAAAACAGCAGACAAGTGTTTAACAGAGAGGAAACACAAATGGTGCACTTTCTACTAAAGTGCCTGGATAAAGCCTTACTTCCTGTCAGCAACGGCAACAGCTCTGTTCTTTCGATGGATTGTAAAGATCTACAAAGAATAATGATCGCAGCATTTTCCTGCAGGTGTTCAACCTAAACGGGTTCCCTTTCGACACTATTTTGCAGATGCACCGTCGGGGCGTGGCGCCGCCCAGGACGATTGTGATTGGTTTAAGGAAATACAAAC
>JAOVVB010188619.1:0-11098 GCA_028570985.1 Heterobranchus longifilis | reverse complement strand
AGTCGGCTCATTTTCTCATTGACTTGTATACAACCGGACGTCTTTTTGGAGCCAGTGGAGTCGCCCCCTGCTGGTCAGTAGAAAGAATGCCGATTTAAGGCGCTTCCACATTGGCTTCACTTTTCAGGTCCAGAAGCTCAGTCCATCTTTTTATACAGTCTGTGGTTAATGTATATATGATTCAATACCCAGTCTATATATGGTAACTTCGAGTAAATCTGTTGTGAAAGAGCAAGAAATACATTTTTGGAGATTTTGATGTGGCTGTGGCCCTGTCTCTTTCATACCCGGGCACTCCCCAAGGAAGCAGTCAACAGTCTCCAGCCATTCTCCTCTGCACTCGGAGCCTCCGTACGAGGGGCCGTTACACTCCCTGGTTCTCTGCATGGTCCCATTGGAGCAGGAGGCGGAGCAGGAGCTCCAGCTGGACCACTCATTCCACACTCCATCCACTGAGAGTGGCCAGCGTCACCAACAACAGGCAAACAGGAAAGACAGACAATGCATGTCACTTATTTGGTGCATTATGGATTATATGCTAATTCAAAGATATTTTTGGAATAAAAGTAAAGAGTTGCATTTCATGAGTGCACTTTCCATATCCACATGGTGCTCACTGCTGAATATTTGTAATTGTGATCTGATCATTCAAACCACTTGCCAAAGTGGTCTGGGATGCATCTGGCCACATATCTTCTGTAGTGTAAATGCTGTCTACGTGTGTTCAGATCACAGAAACAGATTTTCAACTTAAATCCTTTAACAATGTGTCATATGGTGCTGAAAGTGAAATAAAAAGGTGCAGTAAAGGTGTACTGTAGATGCAATAGAAATTGTATTTAACATGCATGAACCAAATTATGCAGCAGTTCAAAAACATAAAATAAATTAACATATTAAGTGTTCTGGTACAGGTCTGCAACATTGTGAAACCTGCCAGTTTGCACCAATACAACTAGACGAGACGGTGTATCGTCTCCATAGCAACAACTCTGTACTCTCGTTCTAACTTCCTGCTTTTCAGGCTTTTTTTTGTTGCTGGATATAATTTGTAGCATCTTAAAATATGAATGAGGATAGTGATAGTGAGATACTAGCTACAGTTTTATTTCTAGTAATGATGAAGTAGCGAAAATAACGTTTGATTCACTGCTTTTTACTCGCTAACAGGGTTACGTGAGTGAATAAAGAGAGAGAGAGAGCACCGTTCATTCACTCTCTAGCTCGCTCGACCCCCGCCTGTGCTCCTCTCTCTCTCTCTCTCTCTCTCTCTGTCTCTCTCTCTCTCATGCTCGTTGAGCCTCCATCCAAAACTCTGCCATTTCGACCAGCTGACAGTTTGACCAGTTGATTTTGCTATGCACTAATTGGCTGATGACTAGGGTTGCAAAGAGGTGGAAAGTTTCCAATAAATGTCCGGAAACTTTCTAGACATTTTCCATGGGAAGTTCGGGAATTTACCTATTTTTTTTTGCAAAAGAGTTGGAAACTTTCCATGAGAATTATTGGGAATTAATGGGAATATGTTGGAAATAATGGGGAATATATGGGAATTAATGGCAATTAACATGAATATATGGGAATATTAAGGTACCACTCTACCATTTGGTAGAGCGAATTTTGAGTTGTTTTTGGTACCCCAAAATTTCCAGTTTATTCCCATTAATTCCCATATATTCATGTTAATTCCGATGGAAAGTTTCCAAAGTTGAATATTCCCAGAATTTTCAAACCCTACTGTTGACACAGGTGACGTACCTCACGTTCTAAAACCAGCTGCTGGTGATTTGACCAGCCGGCTTGAATGGAGGTGACAGGGTCAGTTCACAGTGCTGCAACCTTTCACTGCAACGTTCTAAAATGGTTTCGCCTCAACGCAAATCTTTGGTCTGAAGTGGGTTTAAGATTAACGTCATGTGCACCCTTGCAGCCAGGTGGATACATTAAGTACACACCTTTTTTTTTAATTGGCAATTTATTTGTTTACATTTTTAATTGATGTGTTCCTTACCTGGACAGACAGCTATGTTGCAGAATTTGGTCTGTTTCTCTGGGCCCTCGCAGGCATCTCCCCCAAACTGTGGGGGGGTACAGGTTCGCGTTCGGGACCTGTAACCTCGGCCACAGGTGGATGAACACAAACTCCACGGCGACCACTCGTCCCAAGCGCCATGCACTGCAATCAGAGCAGCTAGGGTATGATTTATAGAAAGACAAACACAGGCCCCTTTAATGCACCAACACACCAGAGAACTTCACTGAGACTCTTAACTGTACTGACTGTTATAAATGACTCTGCTATTTAGCTTTACTGGGATCATCTATACCAATCCATTGTCCTGGGATAATACCACTTTCTAAGTTGAGGAGTCTCCCTGCCTGTCTGCATGTAGGAGAGCCTGAGAACACCGTGGAATCTTTCTTATTATAGAGGGAGTCATTCTAAACTGCAGGCAAAGGATTTGCTAAGTGCCTGAGGAGGGGGAGTCAGGTGGGTCTTGTATGGGTGAGGCAGGGTCCAGGAGAGGGCTGGGCGAGCGCAGGAAGGTGGCAGTGGGGGGAGGGGCGGATGGGGCTTACCTGGACAAACGGCAGAGTTGTTGCAAGGTCTCTGCTCGCGCAGTGGCCCACTACACTGGGTGCTGTAGGAGGAGGACACACAGAAACGAGTGCGACTCTGCCAGCCCTCGCCACACGTGGCAGAACACACACTCCACGCTGACCACTCCTCACCTGAAGCTGAGTCTACTGAGGAGGTAGGGTGGGTAAAGGACAGGAGGATAGAAGGAGAAAAAAGAGGGAAAGGAAAGGAGAGGGCCATAACTAATTATCATGCAGGATGCAGCCTCTGTGGCCAAAAGAGGAAGGGTTGTGGTGTGATAAAGGGTAGATTATAGCTGTGCCACATTTTAGGGGCTGCCTCCAGTCAAAGCCCCAATATTTCCAAACAGGTGGATGAGGTTGTCCCATTCCAAAGGTTCCTCCAAATGTGGCTGATAAATGAGGCCTTGTTTTGCAGACATAACTGGTGGTCCTTGAAAGTATTCCAAACCATTGTACACTTGAAAAGACAATGATAGGAATTTGCCAGAAGGCCGCAATCCTCTCATCTTATTTGGAAAGGAGCTACAGGTGCACCCCGTCTAAAGTTCTGTCCAACTTCATACACTGTGTCCTTGAAAGGAGGCGGCCCCTCAAATGGACCCCAGTTTCTGTTCTGCTTGTCCTTCTTCATCTGTGGGGCTCTGATGTCATATCCTTTGCATTAACTTCCAGGGGAAGTGAATGCCACTGGCTGAGGATATGTCAGTCATCGTTTCAATGGCCATTACTGCCGATATGATGGGTCAGTTGACCAATAGGGGAAAATTGGGCAGTCACAGCTGGGGAAGCAGGGAGAAGAGAACTAAACAGGAGGTGGGGAATCGATTAGCAAATTAAAGTGATACTTCACACAAAATCTATCTCTTTGTATCAAACCTGCACACCGTGTAGGCTTGAAAGGTTTGTACTTTACTTCTCTCCAAAGAGCGTTGGCTGTAGTCACCTTAGATTCATATCAGTTGCAATGGATTCCAATTGTGACAAGTTTTTGTGGTGGACAAATATCAAAATATCCATAGAATCCAATCCTGCAACAACGTTTTCCTCTGTCCACTCACTTTGTTAATACTGACACGAATCCAAGCTGATCACAGCCTCTTGTCTCCGTGAAGAAGCTAACCACAAATGCTTCACAGCCACCTTAGAAAGTAATAGTTCAACATTTTGGGGAATACACATATTTGCTTTCTTTCCCAGAGTTAGATGAGCAAGATGGGCTTGCCTAGCTTTCTTTAAAGTAAAAAAAAAAGAAAAGAAAAATGCACCTAACAGCACCTCTAAAGTTCACTAATCAATCATCATGCTTCTTATTAATTTAACCTGTACTTAAAAAAAAGTAAAAATTCAAATGTATAGTTTTAGGGGGAGTTACGTGCTGTAACTATTTCTTGGCTAGGGTGACCAGGATGTCTTCATTTTCCAGGGACAGTCCCCATTTTTTTTGGTGGTCTGTCCCCAGCTTGTTATGCTGGTGCATGGCAGCTGGATTTTCACAATATCATGAGATCACACAAGAACCGCAGATTTCCTGATCGCACAAATCCATCTTGCCAGGCTCCAGTACAAGCGCTTGGGTCTGGACATGATCTGATGGCTTTTCCACAGTTCGTTCAATCACCTGCTAGGTATTTTTTCAAAGTGCCTGCCCTTTTCCGAACAGTTTCTAATGGCGGCTTCTCAGATGGTTCTGTGAAACAACCATCTGACGGCGTCAGGTTACCCGGCTCGAGCTGTCCTCAAAAAAAATCCCTTTTTTTAACTTTAAAAACAGATTGCAAAGTGAGTGTGTGACGTTTTACAAAGTTACTTAGTATCCAATTTTATCAGTTGGCCTTACAGTTACCATGGTCAAAATACATGAAACCAGAATTGTCCCCCTTTTTATTTTATAGATAGCAACATTGGATATTTTAATGATATATTGACCACTGAAGTGGAAATGTTTAATTTCAGAAATCTGGTCACCTTATTCTGGCCAAACAACAGCCACTTCCTGATGTTTTGTTGTCACAGTGAGGCCGCCATGTTATCTTCGTACATTCAGTGACATCTCGTAAAACTTTTTTGTTGTTTTTACATTGTCATTTTTTTGTTTGTTTGTGGATTAAACAAATGAAATATACGTGTTCATCGTTTTGAACTTTAGAGAGAGCCAGCCTAGTTCTTTCTACCTGATTGTGCTAAGCTAGGCTAAACACTTGATTTTAGCTTCATATGTACCACACATACATAAGACTGGTATCAAACTCTTGGAATGATAAAGTAGCAAATAAGTTCCAATTTGTTGAACTAATTCTTTCAGCCTACAGAGGATTGAGTGCTTGCTACTCCTGATTTTGGGTGGAGTATCACTTTAACAGAGAGGGAGGACTCCGTTTGATATTGTGTTTTACAGACAGGGCACAGTGTCCTGTTATGACCTCACATAAAATGCAATTTCACTATGTTCAGTCAGGGTCCATGTTGGAATTAGTCCGTTGCGGACGAGGCACTACTTTGGGAGATTTTGATGGATGTGTACATTAAAAGTGAGTGCGACTCTCGTGTTTGTGGTTGCCATTATGTGTGTATATATATATATATTGTACAAGTGTGGTGGTCACCCAAGCTGCCACAGTGACTGATGCATGGGATCCCTCTGCGTCCCGTTGTCTTACCTGTCTGAGGGCTCTGCTGTCCGCTGCGGGGCTTGTCTACGTCGTCACGCTTGCGGCTGTCCACCGAGCGAAGCGATTGGCTGCGAGAGAGATGATGACCTTTGCCTAAAGGGGGGTGAGGCAAGGCCGGGGGGGAGGAGGGGGCGGGGGTTAGCAACCAGAGGTCCTTCATTATATATTTGGGACACAACCGTGACGTGATTGGTCACCCAGAACAGCATCAGCCAAACTTGGGACTTTTGTTGTGCTGTCGGTATTAATGTGCTGTAAATGTGTGCGGTGCTCCTTTTTATGTTTTCAGCTGTTGTATAATAATGTTTATCTGAGTCTTCAAATGCCTCTGATGGCATGACTAACTGGGAAAAAAAAACCCACATAAACACATCTGCTGTTTGAGCTATTTGCCAGACAGAAACATACTGCTAGTTCTGTACAAATGAAGAAAGCTTGAAGCAAGGACAACAATTCAGTAAAACGCTTCTTGGTAAATAGCTTCTACATAATAGTGCTCAGATATTGATTTTCTGTGTCCTTTTAGCCATTTGTTAGTGTAATGATTTTGACATACTGTGCATGCATGGTCTTGAAAACGGTTGACCATGTCGTTGTTATTTCTCATCGATCAAAGTCCCCTTTCCAACATGCACTCCTTAAGTCAAAACACTGACTTATAGAGGATGGATACACAAGCGGATGAAAAAGATATAAAAAACAAAACAAAAAAGTAGCTGTTAACACACACTTTGCACACACCTGATGCTCATATTTAACCACAAAGCGTAAAAAGGGACAGACATGGATGTATAGAAACATGAATCCAAGCGCGCACACAGAGACTGAGGGGCTCACCGGTGCAGGACTGCGAGTTGCACGGCCGGCCCTCCTCCACCACGCCCTCACACAGGTACGACTCCTCCGGAGGGGACTGACAGGACCGCGTCCGGGTTTGAATCCCACCTCCGCACTCGCTGCTGCACTGCGCCCACTGACCCCACGCACTCCAGCCACCTAGAGACACACACACAAACAGCAGTGGTCATTTATAAAGCACAAAGAGGTTTACAATGGCATCAAAGACTTGCATGTAAACAGAAATATATTTTGTCTTTCTATAATCATCTTTTGACACCCAGGGCCCACGTGGGTCAAAACACATTTAGCTTCAGCTGGATACACAGTAACCAGAGTTTTGGAAAATATTTACCTTAGAAGGCGTTTTTTTTTTTTAAATATCCATCTTAGTGATGTAAAACTCTGTCTACATGTGGATGAGAGGCCAAAACAGAGAGGAAAATATCAGTTTACAAAAATATCCACATACATGTGGACAGGGCCTTCATCACACTCTTTAAGCTTTTATTAGGAAGAAGTATGCAGAAGTTTAAAATAGATTGTAAAATAGAAATGCTGCATTCCCTCCTGCCTTCCTATCAGTTTTCTTTTTGCTCAGCGTTTGCTCAGCATAATCCTTAATAATGGGCTTTTCGGTGACGTTTTATATTTTATGCTGTTAATGCTCATGTAGAGAAAGGTGTCACAATTTTCCTATGCCAGATATTTCATCTTGGCATTAATCTTTTCATATTAAAAAGCACACAGCCATGTAGAATAATTCCATATTATCCTATCCGTGATTGTTGAGCTGTCATAGTTAGAATTTGAGGAAATCGCCTGAATCCTAGTTTGAGTGACAGTTGCTTGACAGCTCTGCAGCAACTTTCTAACAATGGAGGGAAAAGTTTCCACTGTCAATATTACAGATATATGGCTGTATTATAGTTGAGCAGAATGGGCCCAAAAAAGCCTTATTTTGTTTCAACCATAACACTCCAGTGTTTCCAAAACTGCAATCATCTCTTAAACCACAGCTGATCATAAATTGAAAGTTCTGTAAACAAATTGAAAAGCACGAGTTAATGGATGTTCTAGTCACATTTTCCTGCTTGCTGATTAATACTGTATGCATGAATTAAATGCATGAACATTTACTGCATGGTAGATACCACAGCTTTATATTTCTACTGTATAACTGTTTAACTAATCAAATCACTATTTGTATTTTGAGAAATATCAAACTTAATATGGCTGAAGCTGCAAACAAAACTGCAGTTTAAAAGACCATTTGTGCATGAGATGATAAAGGACAGCTGCAGTATGCTTAGTTTTTGCTTGTATTTTTAACTTCCCCTCCTTTCTGTATTAATTGTGAGAGTGCCAAAGTGAAGATATTTTTAAATCAGTTTTTTCCTCTCTCTGAAAAGGGGCTGGAAGCACATCTACTCTTTTCTCTCGTTAAGAAATTCTGGATCTGGCCTCAAGCCCCGCCCACTACCGCTGCCATACTTATGCTAGTCACCTGATTGGTTCCTTAGACATATGATGTCATAAAACCTGTCTGTCTGAATCTGGATTTTTGAGCACATTGCAGATTGAAGGCAGAAATCCTCAGCCGTGGTGTCGACTGCTCATTTCACTCATCATATGGCAAATAAAAAACACTGTATAGACATTTTAACAAAACTTGATTAACTTATATTCATATACTCACATTTGGGAAGACTGAGAGCTGAAATGAAACAGGAGGATGTGTCTAACTTCTCATATCTAACTGTCTGTATGATCCTCTCTCCAAAATAAACCCTTAGACACAAAAGCAAATAATCCACAGTGATGTATAATACTAAGACGAGAGCAAATAAACAACAGCTCTATTCTGGACCAGTTCTTTAATGCATTTCACTTGTGCTTTTTTATTATGCCCTCGAAATAACCATGAAGTACAAAAAATATAGTTTCTTTATGAAGGTGCACAACACACAGATTACCATACACAGTAATGAGGAAAAAAAAAAAGTTAAGTATTGTCATGTAAGCTGAATGACCACTGTGGAATCTAAATAGTAACAGTATTATAATACAGACTAATGTCATTGTGAAATTAAATCTGTGTTTTTTGCGTTTGGTGGAGGCCACCTGACCTCAAACAGACTGATTTTTTTTATGACACAAGTTCTTCACAAGTCTATAAAAAAGTTGGTCAATGTGCAGGCAACTGGACTCAGAAGTTGACAGCCAGTGAAAACTTTTATAGACGCTCCAACACATATCTGTTAAAGACCCCAGGACTCATCCATCTGTTCTGCTACAGACCGTTATAAACCGCACGTCTTTTACGGGAAATGTCTTGAAAAGAAACTTTTGAACATCATTTTTCAGGTGTAGTAAATGGAAATCCATGTACACGGTTTTGTGTAACAAATTCTACGCTTTATTTTCAAGCGTTTCAGCATCTATTATGTTCCGGTTTCAAACTCGGTTCATCTTTTATAGAAGTTACTGCTGACGGAGGCGTAAAAACCTCCAAACTCATTGAATCATCCCTCTCTGTCTCTGCCTCTCTTTTCTTATTTCTGTCTCCCTCTCTGTCGCTCTCCCTATGTCTTCGCTGTCCTTCACTCCCCCTCTCCAATCCCCCGGCCTGCGGTGTCATCTGTCTCACTAAAAACTCTGAAAGCATGGCAGCATTCTTTTTTTTTCTAGCTTTTCACTCTCGCTTTTTACCCACCACTCTGTTTTTTTTTCTTCTCCCATCTCACTTCTTCCCTCTCCATCCCATGATCCCTGTACCTGGACTCCGCTGTAATTGCTTATCTAGGGAAAAATAAAAGCCAGGTAAATGGTTATATGTGTGTGCGTGCATGAATGTGCATGTGCACGTGTGCGTGTGTGTGTGGTAGAAAGTGTAGCAGTATACTGGTGTCTGCTCTGCATGCAGGCCTTTGTGTGTCCCTGTGTGTGCGTGTGTATGTGTGTGTGTGTGTGTGTGTGACAAATGCAGATAATTCTACAGATGGCCCATAAAAGCAGCAGCTTGTAATGAAGCAACTGAGACTGAAATCATGGTTATGGTAAACTGGGGAGAGACAGAGATAGGGAAAGAGAGGCAGAGATGGATAGATAAAGAGAGAGAGAATAGAGAGGAGGTAGAAGTACAGGGTAAGAGAGAATAAATAAGAGAGGGCAGGCAGCAATAAACCATGAAAAGGAGTGTGGTGTAGCCGCTGGCTACTGAATAAACTAGTGTAATGAAACTACGTGATGTTCACAATAAACTAGGGAGAGAAACTAAGGAGGAATGAAGGGATGGACAGAAGGGGTGATATAGTGGTATGGATGGAACAGGGGAGAGATAGAGAGGGAGAGGCAAGGAGCTGGCATGTCATCAAAGTTTTTAGTTGAGGAGGAGGGAGCGGGGGAACGGGAGGGGAGGGGATGGGCGGAGTGTGACAGGAAGAGACATTGAGGGAAGAGGGGGGAGAGATTAAAAAAAAAGGGAATATGTGAGAGAAAGATAAAAAAGAAGGTGCTAAAGAAGCAGAAACAGGAGCAGAAAAGGAGGAAGAAAGAGATAAAGAGTGAAGATGACGCAGAGGAAACTATGAAAAAGGTGTGACAGGACAAAGATGTGTGGAATGAAAATGTGATGGAGGCACCGATTAAAAAGTCTAATGCTGCCCCCACACTAGAGGGTAGTTAGGCAGATTCTCCGGAAATCCTGACCAGGAAGCGTCACCAACACGTTATCTTGCAGCAGTAGTTTGCTCTCGCCCCGTAACAATCCAACTTTATTTCCAGCTTGCATAAGCATGTATAAGCCATGCTGATTCCATGACTTCATGCACAGTTCTTCTTCTCTTTTTCTTTTTTTCTTTCGGTGCAAAACACAGCACACACAAGTGCAACCAGCTGACGACGACAGGCCGCCCGCCCCCTGTTTCTATCTGATGTCACGTTTGAGCACCCAAGTTTCTGTGAGATCCCAAATCCCTGGAATCACCATTCCACACACCGCGTCTCGACTGAATCGCCTGGTGTGCGCGTTCTGACGATTAAAATAAATCTCTCGTCGTGCCTGTGGTCTCCCACGTCTTTAAAATCGGTTAAAATTTGAAAATGTTGTAGTGTGCACCGGACATAAGATGGGAAAGTGTTGGTGTGTGTGTTTGCGATCGTACCCTGAACCACCAACTGACCAGCACTGTGTGTGTGTGTGTGTGTGTGTGTGTGTGTCAGGAGAGTAAATGTGTGTCTCATAGGACACTGAGCACCAAACATCCTGACACTGAGTGGGGCCACACTAACTGGCAAAATCGATAGGCCAAGGTCGCAACACCAGGCCAACTTGACATCCAATCACAATGCAGCACAGGGGGTCGCCACAGTGATGGATGACCCTGGGTGTGTGTGTGTGTGTGTGCGTGTGTGCTAGTGTCCAAATGTGTCTTGTCAGTGTGCGTTTCTCTGTAACTGTGTGTCTGTGTGAAGATAAGGAGGATGGTGGTCTATCAGGGTCTTTAGCAAAACGATTTTCCTCTCTCGTTTATGTTGTGCACGCTCTGTGAGCACCGGGATTAAATATACCCTTTAAAGACAAACTTTATATCAACTAATTACAGCCCATGAGATCATTCGTGGGTGTTTTTTGTTTTTCTGCAATGGAAACTCATTTAGAGGCAAAGTTATTTCTGTTATTAAGCTATTTCTGTTCTGGTTATATCTATTTTTAAATGATCCACAAGCTTTGGTCTGGTGGACCTCATCACATTCAAGATGGATGCTAATAATAAAAAGGTAGCAAGAATCATTTAAATGATGCTGAAAGACTGTGTTTGTGCGGCCGCTGACAAAATGCAAAATGTCCACATAATCCTCAGGGTAATAACCAGCACTGTAGCTAAAGTGGATGTACAGAGGGATGTACAGAGGGAGAGAGAGAGAGAGAGAGAGAGAGAGAGAGAGAGAGAGAGAGAGAGAGAGAGAGAGAGAGAGAGAGAGAG
>JAOVVB010188608.1:0-11098 GCA_028570985.1 Heterobranchus longifilis | reverse complement strand
GCCATCATCAGCCCCTCACACACACACACACACACACACACACACACACACACACACACACACACACAATGAAATCCTCAGGGTTCGACTGGACCCGATTGAGAACACTCAGTAATGAACTGCCTCATGCGCTCTACAGAGTCTGCAGGAAGTAGACAGGCTTCATTCTGGCGGGCCATATGTAGGTATGAATATGCATGGGAATCTGTCATACAGGCAACAAGCAGTACATATATATGATGCCAAAGGTCGCCAGTGTGAGGAGTGAAATTAGCTCTCTGTTGGGCATTTGGAGACATGTAAGACTGTGTTTGGAAGCCGTGGGCGGACTGTGAATCATGCTAATGTGTGAATGTAGTCCTTGGCTCACTTCTAGAGGACAACATTGATTGAGAAGTTTGGCCACTTAGAGTTATGTGTTTTCATTCGAGGTAGAGGAAAAATATTGTAGTCACTTGGTGCATGTTGTTGCACACCAAGGCCGCACAAGAGATGTGGTGTTTTTTTATGGGTGCAGCCTTATTTGCATTTTTAAAAGCCAAGGTGATGCTGTATGTAGAATATTTATATTGAATTTAAACAGGAGCTTAAACTGGAAAAGCATCTGTTGTATGAAAACCAAGGGCTTCTTTGTCTTTACATTACGTCACCTCGTATCGTTTACTATCGTCATAATTAGTACGGCCACTGGAGGTCACCGACTACAAATAAAATGTCAATATGCCATGTTATAAGCTGGGCCTCCTGGCTCACAATTACATGGGTTATGTATGAATTACAGTTATTAATTTTAATAATTACTATGAACAGTGAATGAGACCAACCTGGTAATTTTAGGGTGAACACCAGAATTCCTAAGGTCACAGGTAGATTTGTAATGGCTCTTAACTGTAGCCTGCCAATCCTGCCTTATCAGAAATGTTTATGTTGTGTGTTCTTATTAAAAAGCAACTACTGGTCCATTCATTGTTATCCGATGTTTTTTTTTTTCACCTGCCTGCAACGTATTCTCATGAAATATGACCGTTCTATTTAACATGGTCATAAATGGTCACACGATCGCTGTTTTAAACTTGTTAACGTTGTGAAACAGAACTACTTGGTTAAGTTTAAACAGCTTGGTTAAGGTTAGGAAAAAAAAAACAGGGTTTAACTACTTCCACAACTACTACTGGACACAGTTAGGTGACGTAGAACGTGATGTACGGAAGTTAATTTACAGGTTAACTTAAAATAACAACGTTGACTTTTGGGTGGATACGAACACCGGTCTCCTGGGTCAAAGTCCTGTGTTTGTTTGACCCATCCACCACCCCTCCAGCCCACCCTAAACGGACCTTCTTGAGTCGCCTCACTTCCTCATTTCCTTCTGTCATCATATCTACGGCCTCTAGAGGTTGCCGCCTAACAACAAATGTCAATATGGGGCAATAATCTGCACCTCCTGGCTCACAATTATGAGGGTTATCTACAAATTAGAGTGCATTACTTCCAGGTAGAAACTATGACGGGAGCAAAGGATGAAGTTAGGTGACGTAGTATAAGAGCGCCAAACTCTGCATATAAGGAGGTCAGGGTGGTGGATGGTTCCAAAAACAAATGAGAACAGCCTAAAGTAAGTAAAGTTTATTTAGAATACCACCTTTTACAGAAGAAGATCACACAGTGCTTCACAAGAGTACAATTGCTAAAAATAAGACCATAAAACAGTAAAAAGAAACACGTTTATGTAACAGACAGACGGAAAAATCCAGTATTGGTCAGGCTCCACTCTAAAGTTGTGTAATGTTTTATGAAAAGGATGATTGAAGAAGATATTTCATAAATATAAAACTGCAAAACTTTTACAGCTTTTCTTTTCAAACAAATGTGCACGAAGTACAATATCTGCACCGCATCGACATGATGCCAGTCACACTGAAGGAGCCTGAGCGGTTTTGCTTTATCTCAGCATCTTTTTGGGTTTTCTATTATTGCCGTTTGATTGAACAACTTCCCTCACAGGCTTTGCTTCTTGACACGGTTTTGTTAGAGTACGATTTGGCCCTATTGTAGATGTGTTTCATCTCTCCCCAACTCACTTGTCACTTCATTCCTAAACCCAAATTCTTCTAGTAAAAGAAAAATAAAAGCAAGAAGATATTTTTGTGAGCCAGGCTGCAGTTCCAACAAGCACAACTATCTCCAGCTTGTTAACTATTTATTTGAGGTGACATTAGACCAGCATTATGCTTCAGCAAAACACATGTGTCCCCAGGCATGGCCCAGACGGCCTCACTGTCCCGCAGTCTTTCTGCTGTAAATTCCCCACTTAAAATTTCATGATCTCCGCTCGGCAGGATACCACTTCCATCATGAAAGAGTTCTCAAACCTAATAACCGTTACTACTCTGGCGGAGCCATCAAAAACCTATTTGTTTCAACAAAAGCCCTCTCCCCCATGCAATGCTGCTGGGTAATAATGCCAGATAGGTTTTAAGGGCAATGAATTGTGGAATTACCATTTTCTCCTCTCTCTGTCTCCCTCTCTCTCTCTTTCTTTCTCTCTCTCTCTCTCAAGATCATTATATTAAACACTTAATTATTCATTGGTAATGCCTGTCATGGTGAAATATTGTCCTCTGCCAATCTGAATGCATCATACTGCCGAGGCCTGCCTCTCTTCCCGAGGTTAATGGCACAGCCCTCACTTGCATTAGCTTGGCTAAATGCAGTGCACCTCATAAGTCAAAGTTCCCTAAGTGAGTGGAGAAGTCATCACCTCGAGCGCTCTCTTTTTCTTTCTCCTTCAGCACGTGGGTCAGTGAGATCATCCGCACACAGGAACTTGCTCTAAACACACACGCGCGCGCACACATACAGTACATGTCCACACTGGATCTTTATTGTTTTATCTGAAGGATGGTTTGGGCTTGACAGAGCGGCTGCAGCTTGCCATCAGGGCTTTTAAAGGTGAGGGGTGAATGGATCACTATTCATGCAGTGCACTCATGGACTGTGCATCCATAGATGGCCCCTATAGGGTACAGAGTATTATGACTAAATTATGAGTCTGACATTAGTCATTCCATACCACATGTTCAATTTGGACGGACATAAACAGTATTAAACAGATTACAGGAGATAGTGGTGACAAGATCTCTCAGGTCTGATGCGAAGATGCATGGCATCCTCTCTGTGTTAATACACTCTGGCGTGCAATATTTCTTCAGCAAATATGCAGTGCTAACAAAAATGATAGTTTTGTGCACTTAAGCAAATTGCATGTTGATTACATCTTCCTGATATTGCGAAAATGACATTTATTTTATCATCGGTTAACAGGGTATTACACGTAATAAGAAATCCTTCCGGGATAAAAAAAAAAAAAAAAAAGAAGAAATGCAAACATTTAGTTGTGTGCCAATAACGGGAAATGCTGACATATGGGTAAACATTTCACCAGCATTGCAGCTTTTTCTCTGTGGCAAATAAAATGAATACCAAAAACAATTAATTTTATTTGAAGGGAGGTCAATCTGCTTTAACCCCCGCTGAATGAAGTGGCAGAGAAAAGGGGCAAAAGGATGCCGGAGATTAATACCTTGTCTTGAAAGCCAGTATGGATCATTATTTTACAGCCTTCTATTACCTGGTTAAACATGTATGACTTTATGTCAGCACATTATTAAAGGTGCCGGTGATGCTTACCTCACCACTGGGGCCATCCAGGAAAGATCACAGTTGGAAAAGCTTGCAGTCTTTCTCGGCAGATTGTGAACCCCATCAAAGGGCCATAATGAAAACGACATGCTTCCATTTGTGATTGGATCTGCAGAAAATATATAAATTACTTGTTTAGATATCATTTAACACCTTTGCCATCATAATATATACTGGATTTGTTACAAGTCCTCCAAACAACAACCACAATCACAATCACATACTTTGTTCCTACCTTCAAAAACGACCCACAGGAGCGTTTCCTAAATTAGCGCCCCCTAGCGGTGGCAGGAAATACGACCCACAGGAGCGTTCCGTCCTCATACCTGAGCGTAACGTTTGCATTTTAAAATACGTCATTAATGTCGTGAAACAGTCACAGTTTGGTTATGTTTTTCGTTATTTTGGTTAAAATCAGCGTGACGTTACTTGACTTCCATAGTGACATAATTACACATGAAGTAGAACACGACATACTTACGTTTGTTTCTTAACATTAAAATAAGTCGCTGTGTACTTTTATTTTTAAACAGGACACAAACACCAGTTTCCTGGGTCAAAGTCCTGTATTTGTCAGACCCATCCACCACCCCTCCTACCCGCCTTAAACTACCACCCTACTCCTGTCATATTAACTACGGCCACTAGAGGGCGCTGCCTAACAATAAAACGTAAATATGGGTCGTAATTACTGCTTGTACAAACAACCCACAGGGTGTTTTTTTCAAGGGAGTTCAGTCTCATTTATTAGTACATATGTGGCTTCCTATTGAAAAGCATTTGACATGTAAAATCAGGCCGGACAAAATCAATTCCATTGCAGTGGAGCAACTTCTGCTTTTACTTTCATACTTTAGATGCTCATTAAAACAGAGAGAAGAGAGAGGAAGTATCAAGGGACCAACAAAAATACCATCGCTGGTTCCTTTAAATCATTTGTTTGTTATTAGTTAATGACTCCTGAAGTCCAACAGCACATTTGGAAGATGAAATTTCTGACCTTCACTTCACAGTTGACTCTCCTCACTGTAGAGCTCATTAGTGAACCATCTAATCTCATTAGACGATGCTGGGCTAAGGTGGCACCGCGACAAAGTAACCAGCCTCTCTCTCTCTCTCTCCCTCCCTCCCTCTCTCTTTGCTTTGGACCAGGAGCAGAAACAGGTGTGGGAGCGGGCGTGCGAGTCTGGGACAGGCGGAGTCCCTGCTAACCCTTCTCCTCTAATTGCTGTGGATGCCGGTATGCTCTCGCTATCCGCTGCCTTTCATAACAGTTGGTGTTTGGCAAAGATGCTTTTATGTTTGTTTTAGCTGATGCTTTGCTGCTTATTGTGTGTCTCTGTCAAAGGAATACATTTTGCATCCTTAGTTGAATTGAAACGTGTGTGTCCCTCGTGGACGTGGATGCCAACTGCTCCAAGACACATTGCAGTAACACAGCCACTTTTGAAACTTCTAGCAACAATCTGATGTTGATTTAGTATCTTTCTGTAACTATTTACAAGAAACTTCTGCACATAGAGAAATAGACGGAGGCACTGCAGCACAGCTGTGGGGATTAAACAATGTATGAGCTCCTTAGGCCTTAAGTATATCTAGTTATTTCCATGTTGACAACAAAGATAATCAAATGTTTTGCTTGCTGTAACATGGAAGTGCAGGTCTAACATGTTAGGATGCAAGTCTTAAATCATTTCTATAATTTCCTGTTACATTATACTTTGTTCTGGAGTCTAATCTCAGTATAACAATGAGCTGGTTTTCTGATGCACATCATTGATGTTTTTCACTTCTCCACCTCAGCTCCAAATTTAGGATTTACTCCGCTGTCTGCACATTTTCTCCGCGAGGCTCATATTCCAGATCATGTGGAGCCGTATTTATTGTCGCAGCTTATTTAAATAATCACCGGCATGTCAGCGCACATTATGGCCCTCTGTCAAGGTAATAACACATTGTCATTGCTGTTGGGAAGCAAATATTAAACCATAGATCAACATTTAACAATGCATAATGGACTGGATCTGCATGTTTCTGTTTCCATTTCAGTTGGCCTTCGGCTATATTAGAATAATTTAATGCTCCAAATAATATGAAAAAAAAGCTGTTGTTATTATTGCTTTTTTTGATAAATAGTTAAGGGAATCAGTGTTACATGTATTATAGAATATGAGGTTGTTTGCATGTGACAGTTGTTCGACGGTGACGTTAGTGAGCCTTTGCCTTTGTAGAAACAGCAGAGTAACAAAAACTGTGTAAAGCGAAAGCACATAATCTATATATGAATCATTCTTTGATTTATATATGCCTGTGTACAGTGCTGCATATTTGAAATGAGACAATAATGTGTTTACTGTTTCTCCTATGGAGGGTCGTGTTTTTTTGCATTCTGGCACATGCAGCATCTTTGATGTTATTATTCTGTATGAAATATTTGCACACATACAGTATGACAGATGTAAAACTGCAATGTCTTCTAGCTGCTAAATGCTCCACAACGTTCGCCAGTGAGTCCCTAAGTCTGTCTGCTGTTTGGTGCTGCGCAGATACAGTGGATTTATCCAAACTTAACGCTAAAAACCTGCTGCTTCAAAAAACAATGTTATGAGAGCGTTTAGAGTGAAACAAAACAGTAAAGTTGCTGAACGAAAGCCAAAACAATGAGCTGGCACTCATTTAAGCTTAAGCTGGATATATACTTGCTTTTTAACCACATGGTTGTCTAGACAACCGGCTGCGTTGTGAACGCAATTGTTCATGTACTTATATGTGCTACACGTGTTACTGGAGGACTCCACTAGAGGGCACACCAGAGAACTCAGACCATATGGAGCTTCCACCATTCTAAATTTCAAACAAACATGTCGACACTCAAGGAGATTAGATTTCTATATCTGAGATCACGGCAGAAAAAGCAACAGTGATGCCATTGTAGATGGTATGTAGCCTCTAAATCCAGCATGTCGTAAAAATGGCGAGTAAGTTAACCAAACGGACTCGATGCGGCCACCATGCGTTTGCGTAGTTAAAAGCAAGTATATCTCCACCTTTAGAGGAACTGCAGAGTTGGGTGATGATTCTCTGTAGGTTCATATGAGTGACCATTGTAACACACAAGTACTCATGTGATCCATTGCTGATATACTATTACTTGGAAAAAGCCTGGAAGATCAGAAAAAAACCTTTATCAGGATACAAATCAGGGTCAGAAGCAGGTTCTGTATTTCTTTCGTCATCGCTTCCATCGGTGGGAAATTCATTTAAAATTGTGTCCATAAATATTCATCACTTGACATTGTCGAGATGTATAAATGTATATATTATTATTATTACTCAATAAATGTCATAGTATGTTACCAAAAGAGGTATAAGTGCTATATTTTTGCAATTTGCTATACAGCGGGGTCAGGCAATTCCCTGTGAGTTGGTCCAAACTAACTAACTAACTTTATCTTTCCAGGTGCACACACGCACACACACACACACACACACACTTGCTTATCAGTGATTCTGCTCGAGGTTCAATGAACCATCAGTTGGAAAATCTCCCCGGCTGATCCTGCGTCAGTGTGTGTTAGGTGTCGGCCCTGCGGCGTTTGCCCCAGGGATTCCTTCCTGGATCAGCTGTTGCTAGCTGAGCCAGCGGCTAACAGAGCCCCGGGGAGCTCCAGGTGGGTCTGATTAGCTCTCCGCGGATGAGAGGGGTCAAGGGAAGGCAGCTCGGGTTACCTTTGCAGAGGTGGAAAGGAAGAGAGAAAGGGGGAGGGAAAAGCGGAAAAAGCAGTGTGTGGCGGACAGGCAAATGAGTGGTTGCGGGGCAGTGAGCGGGGGAATTAGACACATGTCGGGGCCGAAGTCTCAATTTTCCTGCAATCAGCACGACACCTGGCCTCGTCTTAATTGGTTAGGATACCTCCTACCTAATCCATCGCCTGTCCTCTTCAGTGTCTGGAGCCCTTTAAGCTCCATTCGGCGCTGAGGCGAATGGACAAAAGCCAGGGATGAAAAAGGGGCCTCTCTTTGAGACCTAATCCAATTAGATAACTGTTAGAAAACCGTGAGTGGAGTTTCACGTCCCTTAAAAGTAGACACGAACTCTGGCGACCTCTGTGACCTCCGAGAATGCCATCTTGTTAAGAGTCGCAGCAGGGACCCCCTATCCCCCTCTCTTGATCTCTCTGACCAGAGGGTGTGTGTTTTGTGTGCGAGAAAGAGACAGAGAGATGGATAAACGGTCCTGACTCATATAGCAGCTATAGTCTACATCTCATCCAAGTCTAAAATAAATCAGTATCTGAAGGGGCTCTCCTGATAGTTGTGTAACAGCGCTTCTGTTTGCTTTTAGTTTAAACTTAATTAACTCTTTAATACTCTTATGTAAACACAACAAAACAAAATAAAAAAAACAAAACAACGCAAGAGCCACTCTAGCGTATGAAAGTACAGAAACTACACTACGGGGACCTATCTGATTTATTCATATTTACAGAATCATGATTGCCTTAGGTGATATCTTTGCCAGTAAATACATGAATATGTATCGCTGCTTTTTGAGACATGCTATGACTTTCACATTTCCCGCACACCGCTCCATTTTTATTCATGCAACAAAACGTTTCGGGCGCCACATTTCCATTTTTGAAACACATCTAAGTATCGTAAACTTGTGATGTGCCATGCCAAAGTGGCGTGGCCTCGGAGACTGCCCCTAAATGTTTGCTAAAGGGGGGCACCGGCTGGCCCTCGTAATACCCCGTAATGTCCCTGCATAGTGATCAAACAATGAAATTTAATCAGTGGCCTCCAGTCTACTTCCCATAAAAATGTGTTCTCTAATATAAAGTTCATTTCTATGAATATTAAAGCAGTATATCATCTGTTGAATATTTCATTTGATCTCCACCTTTAATAATGCAAAATGAGGAATAGAACATTCGCCCCTTTTTTTTTTTTTTTTTTTTTTTCCTATAGATGATGACTTTGTCCACTGTTGTATATTTCACATATTACATTACAAGCTATCTTAGGTGTTAAAAAATGGCACCTTCTGCAATGGATATTAGCTTAGGGCATTTTGCCTGGCATTGAAATATAGTGAATCAGAATAATGAAGCTTTCAGTAAATGTCTAAAGTGAAGTATTGCTTGACACCTGCTCACTTTGAATGAACTTTGAATTAGGTGGCTGGAGACAGGAAGCGGCAGATTCTTTGCCGATGTAAGACATAAAGATACTAAAATAGTTATGTAAGGGCTGCACAAGCTCCCTGCACAGCTTCGGATGCTTATCTAGTATAATTGTGTGACATTATAAGGATGCAAATGAAGTGTGTAGACATGGCAACCCTGTTGGAAAAAGCCTTGAGGCTGTCTCCCCTTTGTTTCCTTCCCCTCTCAGCCATGTTCTAATTGTATTATCCCCGTCATTTTAGTTATTTGCTTCTCTCTCGTTTTCTGTCTCTCTCCTCTGAATGTCTTTGTATAGCACAATCATCAAGGTGATAATTGCATTGCCAGTACCCAGTAAGAGACATTCTTAATTATTTCAGCATTAGGCGGTAGTTATACAGGCAATTAATGCTTGACTTCACAATTATATACTTTGTTTGATTGCCTTTTATCAGCGGGATACAATGGGCTTATTTGCGGCTGACAAGAGGAGCACCACAGTTTTATACAAAAGATAAGTGATGTGACATTCCCTGTATGGCTTCCATTCACATGCAAACATCGCATGTTGCGTTGAAGTGCTTTTAATCTCACAAACACCCCACGCATGAAAACAGTTGCGCGGAATTGTGTGGACGCTGAATGAGCTGTCAAGCCATGAAAAGCAGTTTGGGTCACTCTCTGCTTTTGAGGACTTGATGACTTCTCCGCCACTCTCACTTTGAGTTAGCTCTGCTGAATTGTTGAGACCTTATTTGGAACACGTTTTTCTCGCTCATATGGATCACTCTATAGTGCCATGGGTTTTATATGCAGAGGAGCTGTGGAGAACTGTCGTGCTCTATTGTTAACCAGGTCTCTCTCTGTATCATTCCTCGAATATCTGCAATCCTAGTAACAGTAACACACTTAAAATATGTTGCTAATAAGTGACATATTTTATATGCTGCTTTATAATTCCATTCAGGCCTAATTACACTGGTATACACCTGGCACTAGCCCTCACTACCACATTCCTCTGTCTTTAAAGCCTTGGCCCGGGCATCAAAGCCGCCTGGTTTTGATGATATTTTGGCACTACTCAGTGTTGGCTGCAACTTAAATGGGATTAGAGTGTTACACGTTAAAAAAAAAAAAGGCTGCTGCTCTTCATCTCGGCAGAACAGGATATTATAAGTACTTTTCAATGTCAAAAGGAAAAAACTTAACATATTAAAGGAAACTGCAAAACATAAAAAAAGTCTCTATATACAGTGTGTTATCATCATTCCTTCATCCTCAGCTACTGTGTCAATATTATAAACAAATATCTACCACTAGATTCAGCACACACCCTTTAAGACCAGTAAATGTCCACACTCCAGAACCTTAACAGTACATGTCAACATAATCACATGCTAAATTGGGTTCAGATATTGCTAGTCAGCACACCAGATGTCAAATTCAATAAAAACAAACACTTTTCATGACACCTGATGTTATGGGCAAAACTTACAGACAAGTGCCGGGTAGAAACCAGCGAGGGCGTAGGTTTCGTTTCAACATTGGGGGGGATACAAATTAAAACTGGGGGTCTGGGGGACCTTCCCCAGAAAATATTAAATGTCAAACACTTCATTTCCTGTGTGGTTGTAAATTGGTGGAAATGTTTTTATTTAGGGAGGTCATATTCAGAAAAAAAGCATTTCCCAGATTAAAGTTGTAAATTTGCAGTTAAAAAAACTTGAATATTCTCTGAGATTATAAAGGCATACATTTGCAAGACAAAACCTCATCACACCACACTTACATTTTTTCACTTTCATCTAAAATATTTTTTTATTGCATGAATTTATAATGTATGACGTTTTTTCTCATCAATTTGAGTTTTTTCTCATAAATTGACCCCCTCTCCAGGTCCGTATTTTATTTTATTTTATTTATTTTTTTTACCTACAATGGCCCTAATACGCTGTTGTACTGATTCTGCACTCAGCATTCTGTATTACTTTCAAATATTTACTGAACTTTTCTCATTTAATGTTACCCCTGCTGAGTCGACACCCATGTGACACACTACCAGAGGAATTGTTGCGTCTATGAGTCACGTTCTAGCAGTTCATCAAAATAAAAGTCCTCTGCTACTTTCATGTTTTTATTAGGCGTGGGGTGGCGCATGCACATGTTCTAAATATTGAGGGGGACGTGTCCCCTGCATCCCCCCCCAAAAAAATCTCCGCCTATGGCTT
>JAOVVB010188607.1:0-25009 GCA_028570985.1 Heterobranchus longifilis | reverse complement strand
GGCGAGCTGCCTTTTTATTTCTCAGAAACTTGTCAATATCAGAAATAAATTTTACACAAAATAACACTGTAAAACTGGTATTGATGATTTTTCAACAAATCACACAATAACGCTTGACACAACTTTGACTTGGTGTGTATAATTACTGTCCATCAGTAGCAACATCTAGGTTCTTTTGTTGAATTTATTTTTCTTTTTTGGAAGATGGGAATCCATTCAGAAACTTAGAAGATAAGAATCTTGATTCTTACATTTTTTCCCCCCCACCCTTAATTAATTAGTTTGTCTTTTATTATGGTGTTTCCAGCTCAGGCCACTGCAGCCTTCCAGACGAGATACTCCGATATTTTTCCCACCAAGGTGTGTCTGCAGCTGAAGATCAGGGAGGTCCGGCAGAAGATCATGCAGACGGCTGCCCCCTCTGATGTCTCTGGTTTAGGCATCCCTGACTCGATGGGCGCCCTCCCTGGACCTTCTGGCTCCCAGTCAGGAGACGGATCTCTGAGAGGAGGAGGGGACCTGCAGGATGAAGACGTGGAGCAAGGGACCGAGGGGAGCCCGGAGGATCCTCGTGACTCACAGGACTCTTCCAGATGAGGGATGCTGACAAATTAGATTGACCAAACCTTTCCACCCCCCTACAGGCTTTCACACGCTTTTTATTTTTTAATTCACACTCTTAGCTCTCCTCTGGTCAGACGCTGATTTTTTTTTTTTCCATCCTCGGCAGCCAACCTGCGAGAGTCAGTTTGTATGCAATGTTGGGCCTTTCTTCTTCTTTTTTTTTGGTAATGTGTGACCCTCATACCAAAAAAAAAAAGGACACATGGAAAAACCAGTGGCACAAAAACTACACACACTGCAAACTCTTAATTCCCACACTTGAATTAGCACTCTGTATTAATGAACCACCTTGGAGAACGCTCCCATCGAAGCCAGTGAACGAAGGACCGTTTGTGTACAGCTGCACTCATTTGCCTTGAAGAAAGAAAGGGTTTGTGTTTTCGGAACGGAGAGACCTGCATTCGGACACGGTGAAAAAGTCATCCGTTTTAAAATATTTTGATATTTGTTTTTAATAGCGTTAGAGGAGTAAAGTATCTGCTCGAGGAACAACCTGTATTTAGACTTAACTGTTGTAAGCTTGTGTCTTGTTTCTGCTGACATTAGGGGGCTGGGCCCTCAAACAGCCGGAAACTCTTCGATTCAACCATTACTGTGGACCTGGAAAAGATCTCCATTTTATTGCTCATATGTAGACCTTCAGGGGAGGTCTACCAGGAAGAACTGACTGAAACTCAAGCGGACTTCTGGCAGTGCCATCATTCCTGCAATTACCTGTCTGGCCAAGTCCTCCCTTCTTGCGACCGACCCTATAGCACATGCCAGTAGGTCGGAAGCGAGCATTCCTGTGCCTCTCATGAAGGAAGGAGGTGGGTCAGAGTCAACGGGCACATCCTGCTGGAGGTCAGGCTGATAAGGCCTTAATCCTCTATTGCCAAGCAGTTTTATTAACTTTTTTAAACAATTTGATTTGTATTTAACATTGTCATATTCAGTTTGTTGTTGTACTATTCCTATGGTTATTATTATTATTATTATTATTATTATTATTACTACTCATATCATTGCAGTGAACCCCCCCGGTCTTTCGTTCTGTGCTCATTGCTGATGCAGATGTTTCCTTCATCTCTGCCAGCTGTTGATTTCTTTTTATAATTTTGGAGGCAGGTGAGAGAAGCTGCTCCACGCCTGTACACTTCCTCCATTGTAGTCTTCCCTTGACTGGCCTCTCACCTCAGCAAGGACCGGCTGCGGCGCAGTTATTTTTATTGTACATTTCAAAGAGGACGACAAACAACGAGCGTCATGGACCTTTTTATTCTTTCAGCAGTAATAATAAGCCGTATGTTTTTAGACAACCCTGTATGCCTCTCTCTCTCTCTCTCTCTCTCTCTGTGTCCCCCTGCTAAGTTTGATTCTATAGCCTCAACACTTGTACATCTCCTTCCTCCACCTCTGTCCTTCCCTCCTTCTTCCCTTTGTCACTTTATTGCTCTCTCCAGACCTCCGGAGAGAAAACTGGGGGAAGCGAAGGGAGGGCGATGAATCAAAGAGAGCTGGTAGGATCTAATACTGGTTGTGTCTTTGTGCAAGACTTGGTTGTGTTGTAAATAATTACTGTAGAGTCAGTAGACTCATTATATTATTGATAAGGAAAAATCTGTCATTGAACATAAGTTGACTTTTAAGACACCTGACGGTAAAACACATGAAATGGGAAAAAAACAATAATAAATATGGCTATTAATGTTTTTGTGTTATACTCCTTGTTTTGCTGTTCCAGTATACAAGAGAGGAATTTATATGAATAATTTAAGTTTGTATCTGTATCTTTCAGTATGCAAATAAAAACATAGGTGTTCAATTAAAGTGATTTTATCGCTGGCAATGTGAAAAATGGGTTTTTCCTTAAAGTGGAGGTACAGTATGTGATTTCAGAATGTTACTTAAAATTAAGCATCATTTTTGTCCAGCACCTTTTAAATGTCACAGGAGTTCATGAAAAGGAAGTTCACGTAATCTCTTTAATACACTTTGATATATGGCTGTGTTGAATGAGAGCATGCGTTACAAATGTTTATCACCTTGAAAAAACATTTATTGATTTCACATATTTACAACAGCACAACCTTTTAACAGAAGAAAAATCACATCCATTTCATATCAATCATAAAAATGTCATCTGAGGCACAACCAATGGTCCTTATTCATAGCAAATGCCATATCCTTAAATTTTAGTATGCATTATTTCAATAAACTTTAATACTGATCGCTCTCATAGCTTTGTAAAAGAGGGAAGATGAATTACTTTGGTCTGTTTGCTGAAATCCATTTTTACATTTTATAGCATTCTCGTCCAGTACATGATTATCTGCTTCCAGTAAGTCTCAACTCAACCTCTCAGTAGTCAATTAATCTTCGTAAAAGTCCGTATTAAGACTGAACTCGTCAATTCGTCCGGATAAAACTTTCTGTTTTGTCCTCAGAGGAGCTGCAGTCTGTCCACAGCGACCGTGTCCATGGCGAGGCCGTTCTCCAAAGCTGTGTGATAGATCTCCAAGGCCTGCTCCAGAGGCAGCGCTCCCCCCTCGCTGGTCTCAATGATGGCGATGGTCTCCCCGAACTCATTACACATGATGGTAGGAGTGCCCTGCGTCTATGAGGAGGAAACAGAATTAATTCAACTAACGGCAGAGTACGCAGACAAATTTAAGCTGAAAATATACTTGCCGTTCGCGTAGACGTGTTAATTTCAGAGTACGTAAACAATGAATGGACAAAACGTATTTAAAAGTAAGTATATCTCCGGCTTTACAGGTGCTGATCACATGTCAGCGTCTCACTAATGTTAACTGTTTAAACTTTCACCTAAAATACTTCATTAATGGTTAACTAGATACAGGGTTCCAGTGAAAACCTGGAAAAGTCATGGAATTTCAAAATCTAATTTTCCAGGACTGGAAACGTCATGGAAATGGAATTAGTAAAATCCTTTAAGGTTTTGGAAAAATCATGGAATTTTGTAGTGTTTAATTAAATTAATTGTTACAGTAACCATGGTTCCCACAGGTCCTTGAAATCCTTTAGGAAGTTTATGAATTTGAGGGGGAAAAAAATCAAGTCCTTTTTTTTTTTACATAAATAGACATGGGTCATTGAAAGTACTTGAATTTATATATTTTGTGCAAGAATAGAAATTGAAGTTTCTAATCAAAGTCTGCGTGGGGAGGAGGTTGGGGTGGATGGATGAGTCACAAAATCACGGACTTTCACCCAGGAGATTGCATCTTGTGTCCCATGTGAAACCAAAAGTCAATGTTATTTAACAAGCATAGTAAATATATTTTATGTAACAAATGTACTTATTTGAACCCACAACATGTTTTTTCCTAAACCTAACCAAGTAGTTTTGTATCAATTTACAGTACAGTTTAAAACTGTGACCGTGGGGAGGAAAAAAAAGTAATTTAGAATGCAGTTTAGTTGTATGGTAATGTAATTTTGTAGGAGGCAGGGTCTCTTGCATCATGCCTGCTAGTGCTCATTATAAAAATTCTCAGAAATTAACCTTGATCCGTCACTCAAACTGTGCCGTGTTGGGTCCTTGAATTTGATGTTTAAGCTCGGACTGAACTACGGCTCCCAGCTCATGTCAGCTTTATGCTTTTTGATGGCAGTTTTTTTTTAGTGATGAGTGAGTAGGATATACATTCTGACCTGCTGGAGATCTGAGGCTTGGATCTGGATGAGCTGCGGCTGCCCGTTAGCGAGCTCCACTGCCGAAGCGTCCACCACCGCCACAGCAGAGCTGGTCTCCATGGCAGCCGCCTCTTCGTCCAGCCTCTGCTGCCTGGCGTGGGTCTTTTTGTGGTTCCTCAGGTTGGAGAAGGTCTTGAAGGCTTTGCCACACTGCGGACACACGTGCGGCCGTTCGCCTGTGTGCGTTCGACGGTGTTCAGCCAGGTGCATACTCTGGATGAAACCCTTTCCGCACACCTCACAGCGAAACGGACGCTCGCCCGAGTGCGTGCGCAGGTGCTCTCGCAGGTGTGTGTTCTGACGGAAGCGCTTGCCGCACACTTGGCAAGGAAAAGGGCGCTCGCCGGTGTGGACTCGCTGGTGAAGTGCAACTCCGGAGGAAGACACGAACAGCTTGCCACAGATGGGACACTGGTGGCCTTTGGGACGCTTCCCGGTGGTGCACCGCGATCGCCCAGGGCCTAAGGCGAAGTGGCTCAGTTTGTGAAGTCGCAGATTGGCAGGAGAGTTGAGTTTCTTCCCGCAAATATTACAATCAAGACCCCCGCGCGCGAGACTCGTTGAATCCCCTGATTCTGTCTCTGCCGTGGTTGAGGTGGAGGGCTCTGAGGTCAGATCTTTGCCCAACTCTGCCTGGTTGTCCGTCTCTTTGCCCACTTCTCTCCCGGTATCAGCCTGCACCAGGGTGGGGTGCTGCTCCAGACAGTGGTTGTCTCGTTGTCTCCTGGTCAGGAAGCCCACCTCACAGTGGGGACACGGGAAAGGGGCCGGAGCCCCTGGATGTTGAGTGTAGCGATGTGCCGCTAACTTTGTGGGCCAGCGGAAGGTGGCGGGGCAGTCCGGGCAGCACAGTGTTGCGGCGTTGGAGTGCAGCAGGCTGTGCTGACGGAGGTTGGAGGACTGCGAGAAGGAACGGTGGCAGACGTCACAGCGGTACGGTCGCACGCCGGAGTGGATGAGATTGTGCCTCATGAGATTGGCGAGAGATGAGAAGGTTTTGCCGCAGTCAGAACACTGGAAGGGCCGCTCGCCGGTATGGGTGCGGATGTGGTTGCGCACGTGGATCTGCTTCTTAAAAGACTTGCCGCAGATGCCGCACATGAAGCTGCGCTCGGCGACGTGGGACTTGCGTCGATGTTGAACGAGCTGCAGCTGGGAGGGAAAGGTCTTACAGCATGAACGACAAGGAAAAGGACCTTTGTCCGATGACGCGGCAGAAGCTGCGACTCCATCCAGGGGAGCGGACTCTGTAGCTAAGCCAGACTTGGTGGCATCCACCTGCTGGGGGTCATTGGTGTTGCCTTCAAGTGGGGCAGACACCTCCATGTTATTGTCCTCCCCCTTCTTCCCCACTTCCATTTTGCTGTGAGAACTTTGTATTGGCTCTTCTCCCATTTTTTCCATCTCATCCTCTGTGAGAGGGGCCTGTAGGTGAGTGTGAGAATTCTTCTCTCTTGCTCTCTGTAGAATAGCAAGAGCAGAGAGAGATGCTCTTCTCGGAGCTGAGACCTGCAGAGAAAAAAGCGTTGAAATGTCGTAGTAACTTGAGGTTGTGGACACAATTGGGAAGGGGGGGTATGCTTATTTTACCACCAATGAGACAGGGGCGGGTGTGCCACGGTTGAGGTGGGTTCTACGGTGGTAGAGGTACTTGGTCATATTGGTGAAGGTTTTGTTGCAGAACTGACACTTGTGAAGGGGATCTGCAGTGTGGGACTTCCTGTAAGACAGCAGGAGAAAAAGATTCAACTGACAGAAAAAGAATCAAAAACCCCTTTCACACAGAGATTCCGTGAAGACCGGCGTTGCTTTTTTTTTACACCAAACCAAACAACGGTGGCATAATGCCTCCCCAGTGTGTGATTTTTAGATAACATGCCGGCATTCCGGGAGCAAAAGAGGCGTGACGTGTAACACAACAGCGTCGGCATTTAGTGTGTGTGCATGTCGTCCCACCACGCCGGCTGTCCCTTTCACACAGACGTCAATTCAGCTCTGTTACTACGCTCTGCTGCCGGCTTAATGGTGGAACAACTCTGTTCCCCCATTCTGTGTTTGTACCTTTTTAAACAGAATGTTGAGGTGGAATAACGATGTCAGCTGTCAGTTCCTTTTCAGTCAATTCACTCGGTACAACACATATCGCAGTGATGCTCAAAGTCCGGACTCCAGCACTTCTGTCTCTGGACTCTGAGCAAATTATACTTTTTATATGCATTATCTGCATTTCTATTTACTTTTTTCTGTTTATACACTTTTTATTAAATTTTTCTAAAATTAAGCACTTTATTTTAAGATGCCCATTTTTCAAAAGTTCCATGTTATGTTTTTTTTAATTTTTAAAAGCAACCCTTATTTTACTTTAAATGAGAAAATAGCTTTTATGTATTATTAGAGCACTTTGGCTACTATTTATTGTCCCTCCAGTTCAATGTGACAATAAATAGCCTGTTGTTGAAATATTATTGATTTGTACTTTCTTTATTTGATTTGACAGCCAGTTGTTGACTACATACAGACGCTGATACAACTACAAGGCTACTTAAGTATATATGGCACTGAATCATAACGCAAGTTAGACATTATGATTTTCGACTGAAAATGAACAACAGTTATAGTAATAACATTGAGTTATGTCGGCTGCTGTGGTGTTTACCTGTGCAGGATGAGAGTCATCTCAGTGGTGAAGCCATTGCCACAGTCCACACACAGGTACCGGGCCACGCCCGAGTGTGTGCGCATGTGCGTCTGCAGCGACGTTGCCTTCTTGAACACCTTGCCGCACTCCGGACATTCGTGCGTGCCCTGCTCGTGCACACGTTTGTGAGCAGCCAGCCGGTTGACGGAGGTGAAGGTGCGGTGGCAGAGCTCGCATTGTTGGGTCTTGGCCCAGATTGCTGCTTTCTTCTCCGCTACTCTAATCCTCAAGTCCTCCGCCTTCTCCGTCGTCTCTTCCCTCCCTCGCACCTCCTCGAAGCCGCTCATGACGCCGGGCTCTCCGCTCTCCTTGTCCTGACACAGGAAGTGCTCTCCCTGGTGCTGGAGGAAGTCCTCTGGGGTCTGAAAGAGAAGGGAGCATTCGGAGCACTCGTAAGGGTGGATGACCACCACCTCTGTTGGCTGCTGGGTGTTGTCCTGGACATTCGGAGCCAGCCTTAACTCCAGTCTCTGGACGCCGTTCTCCAGGACCGCCAGCTTTCCCAATGAGCCTCGGCCCACGGCGGGCAACAGAGGGGGCAGCTTGGAGCGGCGCTGACCGGAGGAGGGGGAGTTGTCTGCCAGAGCTTGAGCTGTGAGAATCTGCAGGTGCATGGTGGCAGAGCCCGGGGTCGCCGTCACCGGAGGCAGCAGGGTGGAACGGGGGGGTGTAGCAGGTTTGGAGACAGACTGGCGTTTCTTCTGTTGTTGCTGCTGAGCGAGTACCTGGAAAATACACACAGAACCTTAAAACCCCTTCAGCTCATTTAATTCCTCTTGTTGTGAGGTGTTTAAATCCCAAGTACCTGTGCCAAGATCTCCCCCGCCTGCTGCTCACTCAGCACGTAGTTCTGTATGCTGGTCAGTGGAGTGATGGTGCCATCAGGCTGGAGCACATACTCCTGTTGCAAGGGCCAAATAAAACATATCTTATTACATTTTTTATATTCAGTGAATGTAGTGCTTAGAGAAATTAACCCTCTGGGGGGTGGGGGACAGGGGATGTTTAAGGGGAGATAGCAGGTCAACAGTAGATCACATCTGAAAGCTGAGAACCTGAAGATTAATTTGAGATGCAGCTCAGTTTTTCTAGTCATAAATCTGTAATAAACATGGTGTTTTGGTTAGGTGCCTATTACATTTTAAAGGTTTAGAGCATATAAGGTCTTAGCACATTATGAAACATGTATATCATAACCAACCCAGAGACTCACTGAGATAAATGTTTCACTTTGAAGCAATGTGAATGCACTCTAGAGCATAAGGGCCTAACCCAAATGAAATGCAAAGTCAGAGAATGCCAAGTGCCTTTGCCATCCAGAGATTTTGAGTTGTGCATGTGAATGACTCAGCACAGTGGAAGGTTTACGAGTACATTACAGCTGTTACCAGATTTACTGCTCAAATTTACAGTTGTTCCATTGCTCGATAATGAGATTTGACCCAGAATTATCAAGTGTCTGTCGGTTCGATGCACGTTAACTCTACTTTGATAGTCTAGGACAAAACTCCCAATAAAGATGACAATGCACATCACCCTCCACATAAATCAAGTTTAGGATGTGAATGAGTCTGCAGAATATAACCTACATCATTAAAGGGATAGTTCGGCTTTTTTTTTTTAAAGTGCGGTTGTATGAGGTACTTATCCATAGTCAGTGTGTATTGTCTACAGTAGATGGCAGTCAGCACACCCCCAGTTTGGAGAAGCAGACAGGAGTCCCGACACAGAAGCCAAGAAACGTACTGCTGTGGACGGGGCTACACAGCAAAACGTGCTGGTCTACCGCTGCCTCGATCGGTTAGTTTATGCTATTGTGTGACTTTGGTGTTTTAAAAGGGTTAGGAACTAACAAACAAACTAACCGATCGAGGCAGCGGTAGACCAGCAACTCCTGTGTTATGCGAGGTAAAATGACTGTTTTTGTCAAAGGAGTCTGGTGGCTTTGATTACGGCTTCAGTTCTCAATCGTAAAGGGCTGTTTAACAGCATAATGTACACTTAAACTGATATTGCTTTTTTAGGTGGCTAAAAATACATTTTGTTGTGTGGCCCCTACATTGCTAATACACTGATTATGGATAAGTACCTCATACAATCCCACTTCAAAACATCCGAACTATCCCTTTAACTACTGTAGCCCAATATGCACATTTTATTTATCGTTGTTACTGCGCATTAACATGTTATTGTTACAACTACGTTCCATTCAGGAAGCAACTTATTATAACAAACTAATTCTTACTGTGTCTCCTTAAGGGTGTGGCACCAACAGCAGACGGTTTATTAAATTACTAATAATCATGACAATGACAGAAAGACTATTGTGGTGTTCATACAGGAAAATAGTAAATGAATTCTACTTTCCAGATTAGAACTAAAAATGTTTTACAGTTATTTGGAAGTTAAATAAGTCTCCCTTACCACGGTCTCTGTGTTACTGTGTGTGCTGCTCCTGCTGTGAGTCCTCCGGTGCTCCAGCCACGTCTCAGGTGAGTCAAACAGAGCCAGACAGTCGAGACACTGGTACTGGACAGGTCCGGACATCTGACCCTCCGACTCTTCCTCTGTCTCCAAAACCTCACACAGCTCTGGAGAACAGTCACACGCACACACACAAACGATATTATTTTCATTTTAAGACCATTTTATGCCACTGATATAATGATAATACAAGTGCACCCTTTCAAAGAACAATTAACTTTTCATTCTTAAGAATAAGCTTAATCAAAAAATATTAAAATATCCTAAATAAATAAAATAAAACCATACAACCAAAACATAAAATGGACACTCTGGCTCTGTTTACAAAAATTGCATTTAAATAAATATTAAACATTTGGCCCAGGGGTATAGAGAGACATTACTGCCAATGGTTAGGAACTTTGTTAACAAAAAGTGCAAAGTAATACAGTAACATATTAGCTATAAGTTAGATATAAGTAACACCATGTTGCCACTTTTTGTTGCCACTATTTTTAAGCAAAGTTGTCATACCGGCTCATTAACGGTAATCCTCTCTCATTATTCAGCTGAAACCCAAAATGTTCCCACACCAGAGCACCAGAGTACGGCTTTAAAACCAAGTCCATTTGTCCCAGGTCTTATAATAGTAGGGAAATCCTGCTGTTTATTCTGGTGTCATTCTTGTATGTAAACACAACGGCCGATATCGTACAATATATGGACATGACCTCGATAATTTTCGCTGACCTTGATAAGTCGATAACGTAATAATTGTGACAGGCCTAGGCAAATGAAAACGTCCTTACATACAAGCCATACATTCACTTCCACAGAATAGCATCATGTTGCATCATGCACAGACTATCTCCACTCCACGTTTTCATGCTTGCTCAAATAATTACACAAACAATCTCTCACCTTGATGCTCCACCTCCATCCCCGCCTCTCTCATGTGCATTTCCTGGTGCTGCAGCAGTTCCTCTGGGTTCACGAGGATGGCCCCACACTCCAGACACTGGTACTGCTGGGTTTGCCCCATCTCCGAGACACCCTGGATGGTCATGACCTCCCCTTCTTCTCCCTCTTGGCCGGTGTGGATCTGCTGGTGGATCAGCACATCCTCGAGGGTGTTGAAGAGCTGGTGGCACTCACTGCACATATACTGGTGCTCCACATACACCTCTGTGTCCTCCTGCTCGGCCATGCTGCTACTCTGTGTGTATTAAAGTGTGTGTTGTCTTATGTAGGTTGGACGTGTATCATGAAAGAGGACAGCTGATGGACTTCACTGCTGTGTCCAATGAATGAAGACTACTTTTGTCACCCAGAAGGCCAGCACACCTGTGGTAAACAATAAAAAATGACAACATGTAAAACTGAACAGTATCAATATCAAAGCAGCAGTTATGTAGCCGCCATCAGGTGATCAGTATTCAGTGTTTTTAATCACACAACGCAAACAGCAGTGGTAGATTTGTCGTTATTGTGTACAATAAAAAAGACCGTTAAAAAGCCGTTAGCCACATGAAGGCCCTCTAATGCTAACAATACGACCGCCACTCAGTTTCACTAATCATTGTCTGATTTTGCTCACAAATGTGATTCATATCTTTGTTTACAGTGTGTGATGGCATATGGAGAGCTGTTGGCGGCGCTCCCTCCGATATTGCAGACCTGTTTCTCGGCACCGCGGTTTCCTGACAGCGGCTCCCCGGTTCGTCGGGCGGTCCGTCAGGCGGCGCTACCCACTTTTCCCCGAAGCTCTCCGGCTACGACGGCGGGCCCTTCTTTCCCTTTACCTCTCATTTACTCTCGTTGGACGATCCCTCGTGTAGTCGTCACTCTTCGTTCACCCACAAGTGTATGCCTTTTTCGTTAGTCCCTTGTCACCATCTGTGGCGTTGAAATTCAAATAATATGAAAACAGTCCGTGGGAAATTCATCTCAATGCGTGAAATGAAACGTTTGCCCGCCGATCGCCTCCATTCTTGTGATACGAAGCGCCGCCCAATGCGGTAGTCTCAACATTTCAGGATCTGTGATTGGACGGGCTGACTATCAATCATAAACTGAGCTTTACTGATGGGAATTGTAGTTTTTTTGTCGACTATTAGAATACAGTTTTCCTCGATGATAAGGAAAAATACCACAACATTTGTTCTGATTGGCCTAAAGTCTTGAAATATGGTACGGACACACTTTAGGCAAGTATCTAAAACACAACTTTGAATTTTTTAGATTACACGTTTATCAATAGTCCAATTCAGGATTTTTTAAAATGAGAGTGAACATTGTGTTTATTAAATATATAATAATAGCCTAATAATAAATGTAGCTCATAAATTTAATGGTTTCGATATGATAGATAGATTATAGACTATTATGTGCTTTGACAGATGTCTGTCTTTCAGAATCATTTTTGCTGGATATATTCTGTGCAAAATTTTCGTTAGTACTGTAGTGTGGACTCGAAGCCCCCAAGAACTCATTTTCCCAGACACACTTGCGAGCTTTACGTCGTTGTGCGTCAACTCCCCAGTCCCCCCACCATCACCGTTCTACAGAGGAAGAAAGGGGGAGACGGGCAACCTATACAGAACGCTGTAAGTGTAGTTTATATTTATATCGAATATTTAAATACACACATATATAGCTTACGTTTGTGCCGGTCTGGCTGCTAATAACGCTCAACCTTGCCCCGGCTTTAGTTCACACAAATATGAGCGGCAGCGGGCGGCCCAGGACCAGCTCATTCGCTGAGCCTCCCGGAGCTCCCGGATCCGCTGCAGCCGGTGCCGGATCAGCAGTAGCCGGTGGAAGCTCGACAGGAAAAACTGGGGCTTCACAAGCCAGTGGCAGCAGCTCGACGAGCTTTGGGAATTTGAAACTGCCTAGTGAGTATTATTTTGTATTTCTATCATGAGCACAATTTACATGTTGCTACAAAGGCTCGGGTTGTGCGTTATTTTTAGAGAAATGTGTCGGAGTGTACTTAGTGTCGATCATTGTCGCGGAGCTAACCTTAGCCAGCAAGCTGTTAGCTGGTTAGCTAACTTAAGTTAGCTATCCAGCTAACGTTAGCTGTGTTTTTCATTAACGAACCATTGCGATCAAGGGCTTTTATCGCACAGCTAACATTATCGTTAGCTGCAGGTGGCAAGCTTGGAACTAAGCCGTGGATATTTCGACGCTATATAACGTTATGTAAATGTTTTCGGCAACATTACCTAACCATTATTTTGCATTGTAACCCAAGAGTTGGTGTTAGCCGACGCTCTAATATATTCGTCATTAATATCAGATGTGGAAGCTAGCTAGCTTGCTAACGTTTGTAAAGAGTAGGTTGAAATTATCTGGTCTAACTTTTTAGTCGTCGTCCTGGGTCCAGTCTGATCTTGCACAGTTCTAGAAAATCAGTGAACATATCACAAACTACTGACTTCCAGATTTGTATTAACCAGCAGATGGCCTTACATTGCCATAACCTAATCTAACTCCTTACCTGGATGCCTACACTAATGCATATATGAAAGCATCTATGTACCATTTATGCAACAGCTAGTCCAGTACATAAATCCACCTCAGGTCATCATTCATCAAGAAAGTGAGGATTCTAGCTGAGTATAGGGGAAACAGTTTGGTAAACCTTTATCTGGCACATTGCCTGTGCAACTGTGTCAGCAGCCCCTAAATGGAAGACAAGATCTGAATTGAATTACATTTCTGTACACCTTTAGAGGAAGCCATCATTCCTGTAAGTAGCCTGTCTACTTTTACACTGATGGTTGAACAAGCTCACTATCTTCACCATTGTGATGTCTCTACGGGAAATCCCGGTTTGCCAGTAGCAAAGTCCATCCAGCTGGTTTTGCTGGTGTGATGACAAGAACTTGCAGAATGCTCAGGGGTCATGTAGCTATGCAGTGGTAGCAGTTGGCTGAAGATCTGTAGGGTTGGACAGAGGTGTGCAGAATGAGAGACTTAGGAAAATAGCATCACAGCTCTTGGGTCAAATAGCATTTTCAAAATGGGAAATATTATTGGGGTCTGACAGAAAATAATACTGTGTTTGATCAATAATTAATTATTAGAACAGGTGAAATGGCTAACAAAGAAAATGAATGGAAGTCAAAGGTCAAAGTCGACTCAAGCGGTTGTGTAGTAAGTCTTTGTTAAAGTTAGTACATGCAGCCAATCAGCAGATCTTCATCAGGTGATTTGGCTCATTCACATCCATTGCTTTTGAATGTAAGCTCACTATTCCCTTGTTCAGTTTTCAAAATGTATCAGACTTGGTCGTCAGAATCTGCTGCATTCTGTGAAAACGTTGTTCTTGTGTCTGGACCCTGCAAAACAACACAAAAGTGCTGTTTTATACATTCATAATACGCTGGCTAAATCTAAAAACATCTCTACCTTTTGGCCAAACTAACCTGATTATTTTCACACCTAAAACTAAGCCCACATGGGGTGATGCATCTGAAAACCAGAGGCTCAATTTTTTAATGTGCATGGGGAAAACTGAGCTTGAGGCAGGATGATGTGTGTCTGCTGAGACATGGTCAGATGCTGTGTAGCAGCGATGTTAAGGAGGTCACTCTCTACTACCTCTGACTGTGATTCTGCTGGTACTGCCAGGCACACAAGACATATGTCACTTTTAACCTCTCTTTACTGTTAGACAACTTGGCAGCATGTAAAGTGATTTGATCAATGGCTTTAGTGTAGCAGTGAAGGAATAACTGTTCTTGATTAACAGGTTGTATTAACAAGCTACGACTGAATCACTGCTTTATACTCATTCAGTTGTCTGACAACAAAAAGAGGAAAATATCTAAATGGGAACAACTAAATGATGTCTTTGACAATATTAAAAGACACTATAAGTCATCAAGAGGGGACAGAGACCAGCTGAGACTGACTAAAAATATCTAATCATTTTGACTGACCAAAGCCTTTAGGGATGATGCCAATCATCGATGTGAAGTGATTAAAACTGGCCAAACAAACATCAGTCGCAAATTCATTCTTAGGTCTTGGTATCATTTGAAATCATCATTTATGGCAATATAATACCTGGGTCTTATCAATACCAAAACAGTACTTTTTTCAATACCAGCCTTTGAGGAATTTAAGCCCTTTCCCCTCTACAAAGATCCTTTACGATTTAACAAAAAATACATTTCTCAAATGTTAAATATGGTCTAAACAAGTAGGGCCTAGTTGTACAAAGTAAATAAAACATAATCTAAAATTCATTTAAATCAGAAATTTTAGAATTAAATATAAGAAGAGTATGAATCTGAGCAAGTATTCTCCACCAGCGATTTGTATCACAATACACATTGTTTTTGAATAATGTCCATATCCTACACAGAATTTACTACAACAGCTGTTCTTTATTATTCTTCATAACAGCAATTAAACACTTAAAATTCAGGCCCACAGAGATCTTAAAAGTAAAATAAAATATTCTGTTTCTAATCCCAGAGGTATGAATAAATACAAATATTTACAGCATTTGCTGCTGTATCAATACAGTAGCATATGTATAGATGTGTATCAGCAAGGAGTATGTTTCGATATATTGCTTGTATTGATATTTTGAGTCCTGCTAGTTACCCATTTCGAAAGCATTTACTGTGATCTGTGGGTTATTACATGTACATCCTTTTACACCCTTTAAAATCCAGAACTGACACACACGTGTTGTTAGCGGCATAGTAGATGGTCAGGAGAAGGGATGCACCGATACCGATCTAGTGGTACTTACCTTATTAATATCATTTATGCATGGGTTTCAACAGCTGGTCAAATACATAAATCCACCTCAGGTCATCTTTCATCAAGAAAGTGAGAATTCCAGCATAGTGATGTCAAACTGCTGTGACAGTGGAGATGTGACTGATCCACATTAAATACATTTTCTTCATCAATATCATTATGAAATCCAGTGCCTCAGTGGGCCTCAGTATTTAGTGCCACGGCAATCACAGCAATTTCTGGCCTTGTGTTACCTTACATAAAATTATTCCAATCCATACAGTGCGGTATATAGATTTTAAATTTAGAGAGCACCATACTGGATCAGCACTTGGTATCTGTCGATTCCCGTTGAGTTGAGGTATCGGAATTGGTAACGGAAGAGAAAAAGTTGGAACAGTGCATTCATTGCAAGAGCGCCATTTTGAGTCTATGTGATGCAAAACAAGAACATAAACTGCAATAGTTGTGCGTGTAGTTTATTGATCAGCGAATTTAAGGACAATCCATAGAGTTATTTGTAATGTATTTTGTGTGACCCTGTTTGGTGTCGGGTCAATTGAAACATCTTCTACTGTGGAGGAGGGGAAATGTTTAGACGTATGGATTAAAAGGCACCAATAGCTTTGGAGTGATTTATCCAAACCACACCCAGTGTAAGTCCATCATCAGGCAAGGTGCTGTTATAATTCCTATTGGCCATTAATGATAAATCTATTGTAATTTATCATGCAATTGCTGATCATTGTATCAAGTTAAAAGTGTGCTTGCGTTTTGCACTTACAAACAAGCTCCAAGCTAATTGCTTATTAGTGTGGGTGTGATGAGAGTCACTCTGCTCATCCCTTTTCTCTTACTCATCAGGCTTCGTTGACGTATCAGAAACCAAAGCTATTCACTGACAGCTGGGCAGAGTGCTCATCTTTGCATTCATTATTCAAGGGACTATCATGCCACAGCTGCTCCATATTTAATGTGCTCCCCTCTGACTTAACTTGTTTAAAAAGAGTGTGAAAGTGATGCTAAAAGGAAATACAGAGGAACATTGTATTGTGGAGCTGGAATACAGGATGCAGGCACGTGCAGGAACCACACAGAGACTGATCACAAAAGTGGAATATTTCCTACTGACCTGCGGGTAGAGATCAGATCTAGGTCAATCATGTGGATATGCTATCGGCTACTGTTTACTGACGGCCTTGAAAAAGTTTGGGCTGGAAAATTGCAAAAAAAAATAGCAAAGTATGTACAGTTGTCTTTTGTCATCAAGAATCAATTGGAGATGAGAATCTAATTATGAATTTATTAAATCATTGAATGTTTTTCATACAGACAGAAACAGCAGTTGTTGAAGCCAAATCATTACTGTCTTGCTTTTTTTTTTGTCAATTTATGGGAGAGACCAAAATGCTTCATTGTCCGACTCCATTTTGAGACTCGGGAGACCTCGTCGGGATCAGGAGGGGTTCTGTTGAGACAGGCGAAGTGAGCAAGCCCAGGGAATGGTAGCACTTCTGGGTGTGCTACTGTCCACGCAATTTTGATCACAGGCTCTGACAAGCCTTTTGGCAATGGGCCTCCTCTCTGCTGTTCTTCCCCTCCCAGTGTCATTGCTTCTGGTGCCGATTTGTCAAATCATTCTTGACCCAACACGGGCACAGGCGTAAAATACTGAGCAGCTACTTGACCCTAACTAGAGCTGTCAGTTACTGTTGGATCTTGAACATCTCACTTTGCCTGATTTCCACAAGGGCAAACATTCTGTCGTAAATAAAAATTAATATATGTCTTATATAAATAGTCCACCTATAACACACTATTCGCTATATATATATGTGTGTGCTTCTCCTATATTCATTTGATGCGCCGCTGCTAAAATTTCACACAATCATTAATATCCTCTGCTCTCGTGTTTCACCGAGTGCAGGGACGGCCGAAATACATGGGGCGTGCCCGCAGCAGAGCGCCTCCGTTTTAATAAACTGAAGCTGCTATGCTGACGTATATCGCGCTGCACACGGTGCGGAGAGCAGAGCAGAAGAGAGACAGGTGAAGTGAAGATAACATTGTCGGTGCCAGTTAACAGGCTCGGTAGTGAACGACACGCTAACGTGCTGACGATTCAGCGTTTTTAGCTGAGCTAGACCAGAAAATATTCAGTTAAAACTCATTGATTTCCATGAAGTTTGCTGGAAGTGATGTAATGTAGCCCCGGTGCATTTTATATGGTTGGTGTTCTTCATTACTGTTTTGGAAGAAGGAAATAATGGGAGTAACAGGCAAACCAGCTTTAAAAGTGACATATTTTGTAAACACTGTATGTATATATATATAACTGTTGTATGAACTTCAATACTAACTAGGTAATCTATAACGTGATAATAACATAGAAAAATGTACCAAATACAACTATGTTCTTAACTGGCTCTTACACAGGGATTACATCAACTTATCCTTGGGGTATATTAGAATGGGGACATTGAGGTAATTGAGATTGCTGAGGTGCTGAGCTGGAACTGTGATTGAGACCGTAATACCCCATTCACATCGACGCAGAGACAAAGGTTAAACCCGCAATCTGAATGGGTCAACACACGTCACCCGGCCTGCCTTTTGAGACTCTTGTCCTGAACTGGATTAAACGTGGGTTGCAGGGACCTGCTTCAGGCCTTCCTGTTTGGAAGGGGAATTTTTTACGTTACTGTAGTTTAAACAACATTTAGCCCACTTTCTACAAATTAGCCATAGGTGGAGAAATTTGGCCAGTGAAGCAAAGAAGCTGGCTGTGAGGAAAAATGTATTTTGTAATGAACGGTAATGGTATTTTAGCTGTAACATATTTGGAATACTGTTGTAGCCTCGAGTCTCTGTTAATTGTGACGACAAGGGATTCATCTTTTGACAGCAGTCTCATATGAATGGGTCTAACTCGGATTTAACGCGGGTTCAGTAGACCTGCATCATCTGTGTGTCTCCAGTATGAAAGGGGTTTGGGCTAGTTTCACCCAGGGGACCAGCTGGAAAGTGTTGTGGGAAGTATCAGCAGCTCATTACCAGCCAGTGGAGTGTGTCTGGGGAGCCACCACACACTGTAGGTCACAGCCATTTAGAGAAGGAGGGAGGGCTTGTTGATGTTTAACTTCTCTGTCTTGGGGCACTGGTTTAAAGGCTGAACTGGAGAGGGTCACGTCCCTGAGTTTCTCACGTCTCAACATCACTTCATCCATGAAAAAAAATATGCTTTTTTTCATTGCAGGATATTTGTACGTTTCAATTTTTCAATCTAGGGACGCTCGTTTAGCTTTTTATATTCTGACCGATAGCCGACCCTTGTTAACCAATCATTAACCGACAAGCAGCCAACTGAGTCCCAGTTCACCCGTCCAGGAGGCTCGGGCATACGTCCAGCGTCCTCGGGCAGCTGCAGCCTTTTACCGGTCGCGCAGCCTTGCTTTTGCGTGCATTGTTGTGTGGACATGTGCAGCCACTTTCACAGAATGGAACCGCTTGCACGTCCGCACGACCGGTACAATTCTGCATAACGTATGTCTGTGGCTGTCTCCACCACATCCACCTGCGAGGTTGTCAGCTGTGTGTCTGCCTGGCATACTCTGTGTGTAGGACGGCCTACCTAACCCACCTGTCCTCATCGATATAGTGGCGTGTGTCATGTAGGTCTCCGCTCTGAGCGCTGTTCAGCAGTCGGTCGTGAGAGCCACAAAACAGAACAGAAAAACAGAGATTAAAATGCAATGCAAGTTAGCTAGCAGTTGAAAAATAGATTGTATAGCTTTACTTTCTTTGACAATCCAACAAACTTTTTTTTTAATTACCTCAAACATTCTAATAATGTTTCAAACTAAATTCTTATTCTCTGGTAATGGTGAAACGGTTGATTATTCACGTCCCTATTTCAAACATTAGATATGTAACTTTGGTGTGAAACCACGGTGCATTTCTTGACGTGGGACGGGATCTCTGATCTAACGAGGTTTGTGCTCTCATCCACAGGAGACAGTGGCAAGGTGACGACGGTGGTAGCCACGCCCGGCCAGGGCCCCGATCGCCCACAGGAAGTGTCCTATACAGACATAAAGGTTATAGGAAATGGCTCCTTTGGCGTGGTCTACCAGGCTCGCCTCATCGACAGCCAGGAGATGGTGGCAATTAAGAAAGTTCTCCAAGACAAGAGGTTTAAGGTATGTTTAGACAGGCTTACGCTCAGCGAATTACAGTAAAGCTGTAAACGTTGCATCTATAAAGAAGGCTGTGGCGGCTTTTGGTAGACGCAAATGACTTTGCGCATTGCTCTTTCACTCTGTGGATTAGAATATGATGTTTTTCAGTAATTGTCCTGAAATACGGACCTGTGCCAGTTTGCTATGACAGTCGTATTTTTGCACAATTCACAATTTTTTTCATTTCTCTCCCTTTTCCTTTTTCATTTCTCCATTGCAGAATAGGGAGCTGCAAATTATGAGGAAATTGGACCACTGCAACATTGTGAGGCTACGTTACTTCTTCTACTCCAGTGGAGAAAAGGTGTGTATGCGCTGGCGTTTTTATACAGTAGGAATCAAGTTTATAGATAACGCACTCTTACCTCCACACCCAGCCATTTAATTGTGATGATTCATAGATGTGTTTTAGACAAGTTGATCCTGGTCTTTGTTTGTCTTTGTACATTCAATTCACACTCTTTACTTAACGTTCTAAAGGTATAATATGTAACATTTCCACATTCAAATACCTCAGAACATTTTGTTCAGTTGTGTCCTTACATTATCCTCGATCTTTCCAACAATGTTCAAATATTTTGCTCTTCATTTTATTCAAGGTAAAGGCCCGTTACATTTAGTTGTCTGTCAATGGCGTCATTTCAACGATGTTGATTCATGCACATCTGCCAGAAGCTGTCATATATTGACTTTTCATCCAGTTTTAAGCCACATTTTTTACGATACACTTTTTCGATCTTGGTCGTTTTTAACTATGTATTGTAACCGGATGAAGGATTTAAGGCTCGCAGCCCCTCTGCCGACGAGCCGAAAAACGTCGGAGAAACACTGATTTTTAATGTGAAACTTCTTTATTCAGTGTTTTCACCGGTTTTAACCACCGGGTCCGTTTGTTTTGGAGGGGACGAGACCTCCGTGGATAATTCGTCTCCCTGTAAAAACCTCCTGAACGATGAACACTTAAGGAATCCTAACAGGAGAAACTGACCGCAATGGTGGTGAAGACAACAACTCTCATGCTCCCACGCTACTTCACAACATCACACAAACCATGTGTTTTGTTATTGTTTTGATTGAGAGACCCCTAGCAGCAGAAAATGACATATTGTACGTTTAAGGCTTTAAGCGCTTTTGCTGAATTGGGATTTTGCTTTTGCTCTAAACGTATCTGCAGAAAACATGAGCTGTATCAGCCAAACTTTTATAGGATTAGCGTCACTCACAACTCAAGCAACAAAAGCACAGTGGCACAGTGACAATAAGTTAACATTTTTATCCATAACGTCTCGAAACGATATTTGTGTCCCTGGATTCCTCCGAACAAGATGCTGTTTTATATGTCAGCCATGTGCAATGGCACGCACTGGATGCATAGCACAGTATTCACATAGACATCAAATTGCCACATAAGTCATTGTATTGTAATTCTGCTGCTGTTGAGAGTAGAAATTCATGTATTCTACTTTATAATGACAGATTTTATAGTTTATGAGGTTTATTGGTGCCAATGAGCCTTATATTTGAGTCAGGCATTGTTTACACTCCATTGTACTTAAGCGATATTTACTATGACAGGCTAACTGTGTTTACACTCATAATGATAGATGTGTTGTATTACTTATAACGTGTAAATGCGTGTCAATGAGCTGCATCAACTGTAATTGTTTATTCCATTGTTTGCAGCAAATATTCATTGAAGATAAGTGCAAAGCACAAGATAAATGTTTCATATTGTCTTTCTACAGCTAGTCACTGCATACAGCTACAATAATTATTTTTGTTTACTTACTCATTCCATGTACAACCCAACATATTTTATTAGATATGCTTGTTTTATGGAGTTTTTTTTCCCTTCCTTTCCAGAAAGATGAGGTGTATTTGAATCTGGTGCTGGACTATGTTCCTGAGACAGTGTACAGGGTGGCTCGGCATTTCAACAAAGCCAAGACCACCATCCCCATCATCTATGTTAAGGTGGGTACACACAAAAAATACACACACACACACACACACACAGCTGGGGATGCACTGCTTTCACCATACTGCTATCAACATCAAAAGGTTAATTCAAGTCAGTTATTCAGGGATGTCATTTCTGTATGTATCATAAGTTAAAAGTGCTGTTATAAAAATTAAATTGTCAGGTCTTTCTGACTACAGACAAACTTGTCCACAGTCCGTCTGTTCATCTTTAAGAAAGCTGAAAATGGAAATTAAGTGGATATTCACCGGGTTCATTTTGGCAGCGATTAATGCATCTGAAAGGCATTTTAGCTGTAAGTTATAATGCTGCATTCATTAGCTTTTGCCAATCGTGCTACTTTGTAGGAAACACACAGAAGAGAGACAAATACAGAGAGATTTGTGCTCTTTCAAGGTTTGCAGTATTCTACTCTAAATTTTTAAAGATGAGAGTTTAAGTCACAATCTGCAGCTCTGACATGGAATAGCTGATATTTTCTCTTGGACTTAATGGGTTTAATTTGTGCTTTTGTCCTATTTACATTCACAATTAGTTGCTGGTTTCAATGCTCGGTCATTCTCTCTCTCTCTCTGGGATTAGATTTAAATATTTCATCCTAGTGGCTCCAAGACTGGTCCAATGTTTCAACTCAGTGTGTTGTTTCAATTTCATTGCTGATTTGGTTTGGCCTTGTTTTTGTTGTTGTCAAAGTCTGTTCCCCGGTCGAATAGTGTTTCACTCCTGTTCATTTTTTTCGGTTTCCCATAGCGCCCCTCTGTGGTTAGGGTTATGGATACGGTTTGGTTCAGATTTAGGTAGGGGGCAATGCATATTTGACAGACACAACACCGGCATGCTGGGTGCTGTAAAACCTTGGGTGCCACAAAACGCTCGTGCGTGAGCCTCGTTAACTGTCGCGAGAGTTAACGACTTTCACATTTCCATTCATCCGTTGCAAACTGATACTTTCAGCTCACCGTTCATCAAAAACATGAGCACGTTCAATGGACGTGCTCTTTTTTTTTTTTTTTTTAAAGCGCATTCATGCACAGCACTGGTTATTGAGATATTTTTAATGAAATTCAGTGGAAACTGAAAATACATTTTTTGTTCAGTAATTGCCTGTGGATGTAACAAACAACCAAAGTATTTTTCTGTTTGTTTTTCACAGTCAGCTCACTGTTTAAGGATTATGAAAGCAGAAAGGGGAAGATGGTCCCATGGGAATTAATCTGTTTGCAATACACTTGGTTCCCTGTCTAAAAGGGTGCTCATTTTCGAGAGAGTGTTTGTGTGTTTACTGTCTGCAGCAGCAGAGGACATTATAGCTGTCTCATGGCCCATTTCCCTTCCTCAGCCTGCTGCTCCCCTGTGGCTTTGAGATGCATACTGATCTCTCTCTCTCCCTCTCTCACTCATTCTCTCTCCTCTGTCATCCCTCCATCCTCCAGCGACACACTTCCATCACGGCATGTCTGGGGTCTTCTTCCCCCGCCCCCCCGGGTCTCCATGTTTTTTGACGTGTCTCATTGTTTCCCTCTCTCTCTCTGCCCCCTTTTTAAACATCATCTCTCATCTTGCCTGTAATCATTTTGTAATCTGCGACCAGCCTGCTGTCACTGCATCATGTGGGTAATAATGATGATAATGGTGATGATGACAGTGATTTGTCATATTAAGATGCTTATAATTTCCACAGGCACATTAAATGGGCGCAGACTTCACCGTGTGAGCGATTTCTATTCGAGAATAACATCATTGATTTAGGAGGTGTAGACAAATGTCAAATAGGGGTTGGAGGAAGGTAGTTGCACATCTTCAGGGAGAATTTTTTCGCCCTTATTTTGTTGTAGAAACACGCCACTGCAGGCCGCAATCAGACACCACCCAGCTGCTTCTTTCAGCACGCACCTACACACTGCAGCAGGGCTGGGACCAGTCACTTCTCTCCCGATTCCATTCCGTTACCATTCTCGGGTGCCGATTCGATATGTATTGTGATTCGATATTACAATTTAATGCAATTTTTGTTTTTTCTTTTTTTTAACTCTAGACCATGGGGAAAAACTGAATCATACACTTCTAGAGACTCTTACTTTGGGAAATCTTTAAATTGATACAGTAAAAATGATATTGTGACTGTTATGTCCTCAACTCAAATGAGTCGGTCATTGTCAGGAATTATTTATTTAATATTTTCCAGCACATTTCCCTCACAATTTAGTGGAAATGTATTTTTTTATTTATAACGGACAAAGGTAACAAGATTTATACTTCTTGTGAATATAATCTAATGAATCTTATTTCCATGTAAATGTATATATATTGTATATTCCCTTTGTAACACCTTATTTTGAAAACCGTACGTAGTGACGCATGTATTCTTCGCTCCAATTTTAGTATATGTCCTACCGAAGTAACACGTCGTAACTTTGCCAGAAAAAAAAGTCAGATCGACCTTTGTTCAGTGATTGCCAAACTTTTTGGCCCCTCATCACAGTGTGTCTACAAAATGTGAATAGTTACACAGAAGAGTAATGCCTCCTCAATAATCTTCACCAGAAATTAGCAAAGATTAAAGATAAGTCTGAAAAATACATTGCATACATTTTTTTTTCAACAGAACAATATTTTTTATGTTTCCTGTACCATTAATTATCTTGCAACCCCTCAGATTTATTTTGTGGCCCAGTGGACGGGCCCCGACCCCCAGGTTAGGATCCATTGCCTGAGTTGACTCGAGCTTAGCTCGGGTCAGCTGAGGTCGCACAAGACTACTGATCAAATGACTGAATTTAAGTTCCTGGTTACACATTGTAATGTCTGACAGGCTACATGCAGGCCTTGAAAAGTCTTAAATTCAGTTTCTTCAAAATAAATCTTAAATTTAATTTGCAAAAGTCTTAGATATTTTCTCTTGCATGTAGTAGGCAGTAATTTTAGTTCTAAAATGGTTTTTTTTCATCTGATTGCAGGCTGTCGGGAGATGTTATACATCTATAACCTGAGCAGGCTGTTCAATCTTTTTATGGAGTACAGTAGATGTGCAGCTCATCATCTCATAATGAGCAAGTGTCAGCTTTAGAAAAAAACCTTAATGAACTTAATAGAATTAATCATTTTCAATTGGTTAAGCCATCCATCCATTTTCTGCTGCTTGTCCGAGTGCAGATTCTGATACCGATTTCCGATACTTTTCTTTTTTTTTTTCACTGTCGTATACTGCTAACCCTGTATGGATGTGATATGATTGCTATCGTTGTTGTATGGCCTGGCTCAGGTTAAACTCTTTGTAAAACATGAACAAATATATACAGATAATAAACTTTCTTTTATTATCTTGTCAGTCATAATGGAAAAACAACTTAAATAACCTACTTTTAGGTTGTTTTTTTTGGGGGGAGGCTAAATTACATGGTATCTGATCGGTGCATAGACATGCGTACTCGCCAATATGATTATCTTAGGCTGGTACTGGTATCAGAACAACTTAAGGATTTTTCTTATAACCTCAAATGCTCTTTTGTTTTTCGTCGTGGACTATCTGTATGATTCTGT
>JAOVVB010188597.1:0-11098 GCA_028570985.1 Heterobranchus longifilis | reverse complement strand
GCAAAAAAACAACAACAATATCTGCATTATAAATCAGCCATCGGCTGCCCGGCTCTCTAAATATCAGCATCGGCGTCAGCCATTGAAAAACCCATATCGGTCGACCACGACCAAATAGTCAACATATCCTTGTTTTATATAATATCTTATGAAAAGTTATGCACCGTCTTTTGTGTGTTATCCTACGAATGTCTGGCAACACGAAAAATCAGTGCGCCTGTGCAAGCTCCTGCAGTGCAGTGTTTAGGCAACAAAACTGCTTGGTTAGGTTTATGAAACAATCGTGGTTTGGGTTCTCCTGGGAGAAAGTGGTATTTGTTTGACCTGTCCATCCACCCCGATCTCCTACCTACGCAGACTTTGTCGCTCTTTATACAGCGTCACCTGACTTAGGCACCTTAGACACAGCCCTGCACGTCCTGGCTCACGGCTCATGAATACGTGGATTATATGTGATTATATCACATTACTTTTTGTAAGTATAAGTACAAACAGTGAATGAGAACAGCCTGAAATGGTACTGCATGTGATTCTGATATATTCCCCCTGCAAACATGTCACTGTTACATTTCATTAATGTGCTACAGTGTTACATTTAAATCTACTTCAAAGGAAATCCTCCTGGGAAAACACAGAACATTCTGCTCTGCATGAAAAAAACCCACAGTGCTGACAAACTGGAAAATGTTTTTGCTCTTAATTTTTTATTCATGCACTGCAGCTCCATTTAATGGACTGCAAAATGCAAAAAGGGGGCAAGAGATTAATGCAGGCAGAGTATTGACGAACTCTGAATGTGTTAGACAAGAGCAGGATTTATGATGTGACATGCGTCGCCATGAGCAAGGGTCGTCTGGAGTGCCTCACGTGTGGAGATATTTAGATACAAAAAAAAAAAGAAAATCTGTTTGTGAATTATGAAAGAGCCCTTAAAAGATGCTTTTGCTTTGCGGCGGTTGAGAAGAAACTGTAGAAGATGGAAGGAAAGGGTGGGTGGATTTTTATTCCTTCAAGTTGTGTTTTTTTTGGTCTCAGGCGATTACTTGAATAAGTAGAAGAACACAGTGGCTGAAAACACAACACAGGTGTGGCACTTTAATAGAATAGATGTAAACTTCAGTATTTATATTGCATTCGTTTTTGTGAAGCCTCCAGTCTGCTCCTTGTGTTTTTTCTCTCCACCATCCAGCACACAAAGCTTTTCACTCTTTGTAGAAAGACAGAAGATAAAGTGAGAGAGAAGAGAACTCTGTCGTGTGTTTGTTTTAGCTATCTTCAATTTACAGCCGAGCTCAGCTTTGGTGTTCGTCTTCACGAACTCACTGAGTCGTGTGCACCCGAGAGGAGAGTGCCTCCTACCAATCAGTGCTGAGTGGGCTGCCATGATACGCCTGGAGCACTGCGGATTTACCACATAATGAGGGCTGGCTACCAACCCACTGCACTCTTATTCCTCCACGCTATTGTAATGAGGGAGTTGCATTTTTTTAAAGCAATGAAACAATTGTATGAATACAAGAACATGAAGTAGATACTGAAAGCTTTTACTCACCAGCCGTGAGCTGAGATATGATTACGTTGCTGCACGCTGAGCTCATAGATGTACACAAGGATCTGAACAGTGATATTAGAATCCTATTTAAGTAAACAATTTCTTCGCTTCTGTTTACATTCTGGACCGACCGTCATCACAGCTGATCGCAGCTAATGCTCAAAAGTTTGGCTTAACTTCGCTAGAAAAGCTAACAACACGGCAAAATGCAACACCTGCAGTGAGGACATTTCATGCAAGTGAGGAAGCTCCTCCAACATGACGAAGCATTTGCTCCAACACAGCGTGAATCTCAAAGAATGCACCGTGTTTAATGTGTCGTGGACTCCCAGCCATAATGCAGCTAACGTAGCTAGCTGTAGCAACGTCTCGCGATCAGGTAACTTTACAAAACACATTCGCTGAATGATGTCCACAAATTATTCTTCTAATACTGTATATTTTTCTTAGAGACCTGCTCAGAGAGCAGCCCTCCTCCTCCAGTTAATCCCCAGAGGCAGAGACCCTCCTCTAGTACAGAAACTCCTTCACTTTAGCCACGAAGGAGATGACGAGCAAAGAGAAAGTGGAGGAATGTCACCAAGCGGTGACAAGATTTGTGGTTAAGGGGTTACATCCCTTTGCTATGGTTGAGTCTACTCCCTTTAGGTATGAAATGCATTATTGATACCTGGTTATTCACAGCAATATGTTTTATGTTGTATTAGTTCTTGAAATATGTAATTTTTTCTCTCCAAAAAATATTGGAATCGGAACAGAGAATCGATAAGAACCGGATTCGATAAGCAGAATCTGAATCAGAATCAATAAAATACCTATCCCTACTTGAGGCCAGATCCAGAACTTTTTTGTTGGATGGGTTAGGGTTAAAATGTGGCGATCAGCATAGGTGTCCCCACCACTTTTTGAAATGGCCAATTTTGTCCCCACCACTTTTTAACAGCATAATTTGTGAAAAAATAGCTTCCACCAAGAAATGTTAACTAACAAATGAGAACGCTTTGAAAGTTGTATTTGCACAATAAGAAGAATAGGAAGAACATACTGTACAATGCAATGTAAATAAAGAAGAAATAAATGTGCATTGTCCAAAAAAAAGTAACGAAAGCTAAAAGAAAAAAATCCCCCCTAGCCTACTGATTCTTAAAATGACCCAAAAACATACATGTGCCGATCAGTAATTGTGACAAATTCTTGACACAGTTTCTTCTTCTTCTTCTTCTTTCCAAGTTTTCCACTTTCTCTCTGAGAACATCACAAACAGCCACGCAACGTGAACAACTGCAGATTATGTGTGATAAAACAGATGAAACCATTGGATGAAATATCAGTCATGTGACTTAAATGTATTTTCTAATTGTCGACTCCCTAGCTGAGGCTATGCCCATTTGATGTACCGTTATGCATTTCTTTTCTCGCCATAATTATCTACTCTGACCTCATACCGATCCCCCCCATTACATTGTCTAAAATCACCTATATTAAAGACCTTTTAAAAAATGTTTTTTTTCATCTGAGCCATTATGTCCCCACCACTTTTCAACACAAAACCACGCCCATGGGGATCGGACAGTATTTTCTGTCTGATAATGGGCTGCTCATACATGGTTCGGAAGGTTATATCAGAATTTGATTTGAAGATTCTCTACAAGACTTGCTGAGGTGGAGAATTTGAATGTGCCCTCTCCCCATCATGGCAGTACTAGTCTTAACATAGCCTGCAGTGGTAATGCAGCTAATGGAAGAGATGAAGGGTTGACCTTGCGGTGGGTCGGGTGTGTTTGTGTGTGGGCAGGGGGTCAATGGAGAATTAATGGGTAAGTTAAGGAGGGGTGTCAGAGCTCCCCCCCCTGGGGCAACAACAGAAAATCTGGATTATCACATCAGCTGAGTGACAGACAGACAGACAGACAGACAGACAGACAGGTTAGCGCTTAACTCCCCACCACGGGCCCAGAGGGTAATGGAAGTAGTACGTATTTGTCAATGTGTGGCTGCTGATCTCCCACTCTAAATAAACCTGAGCAGGCAAAGTTAATAGTGACAGATAGTGAAGGGCAAAATGAAGGATGTGGTTTGCAGTGCCACACTGTATTTCTCCATAAACCTCCCCTTGAGAAAAATACAAACCTCTCTTAAATCCCTTGAGGAGACACAGTCTTTTAACCCGCACACAGAAAGATGCTGCCTGCAATGTGAAAGCTGTCAGCCCCGGACAAGTCCGCCTGTGTTTGTGGAGGGTAAACAGGAGAGGCTGTCCGTCTGGGCCAGCTGCCCAGGCATGAGAGCTCTTCCTGGGGTTAGGCAGCACCACATGGTCCCCCCACTTCTCCTCCTCCTCCTCATTCTCCTCCCTTTTCCTCGGCTTGCTTCCGTGCCCATATAGATAGATAGTCAAGGGGGGCTGGAGCGATCAGGCATGCCAAACCAATCTGTTCGCCCTGTGCCCCCGTCACTCGTGGCATCGCCAAGGTTAAACGGTGGCACGCTAAGACGAAGGACACAGAGTCGCAGAGGCCGTGCCTGGGCCCCTTAGTGTGTGTGTGTGGGGGGGGATTGCCAGTCGACAAGAGGGCCTCCAGAGAAATAGGGGTGGTCGATTGATGGATGAGCCATGTGTACAGGGAGTCTGGCAGAGTGTGTGTTAGTGTGTGTCATTCAGGGGGATTCATGCGCCGATACACACAAGCATGCATGCAGTTACACGCCGCACTGTTTGGCGTGTACAGAGACAGACTGGGACATACATGTGTAAACAAACACACGCACATCTCCAGTGTGTGTGTATGTGTGTAAAGAATGTAAATTATGGGTGCCATACAGTCAGTATAATGTATTAAATACAATAATTTCTTCAACCTTGTTACTGTTTAATTCCTACAGTTTTCTTTCATGCCACTGAGTTGCAAAGGCAGGGGTGCCTCCAAGAGGTGGCTGAGAGGGGGGGGGGGGCACGACCACCCTGATACAATCGCTGACCCCCCCCCACGGTTTAAGCATAAAGGGGCTTTTCATAAAGGCTTTTCACAGCCGCCTCCAGTCATTTCTATTGGGGAAATGGGCTTGCGGTTTTGATCATGGCAGTAGGAGTATGAAGCAGTTGCTGCCTACATGAACATGCAGAGATTTTGCTCTGCCCCACAGAGTTCCCCGTGCTGAACTTCTGGTGGCAGAACCGTAGCGGCAGAAGCATTTGGGAAATGCTCTTGCAGGTAGGCGGTTGTCAGGGCGGTTGTCAGGGCGGTTACCATGCGGCGGTCTGAAAGACCCTTAATATGCATTATCTAAATTAAAGCTGTAAATTTGTCTTTTTAGGAAAAGGACAACTAGCCTATTTGAATAACGATGTTCTGTATATTGTCGCTGTTGGGCGCAAACCTCATATGTCCATATTTTGTCTTTTTTTTTTCAGAAATCAATGCTATTGATCACGCTGTGGGTTTAACAAATATTTAACCAATGAAAAGTATTAAAGAGACTGATTTTGTATGAGGTAAATGGCTCAATAAACTGTTTTCAAATTAGCCATTATTCATTTCCTGAAAAGTTTTGGATATACAAGGTTTTCTCTCGACAGCGACTACTGGCTTCTAATCGCCAAGATTTTCCATGTGACGCCCAGCAGAGATTGCAACACGCTTTTCCTTATTGACTTTAAACTGTGGTATTTACAGTGAGTTGAATGAGGATGTCGTGATGATGTTGATTCAATAATAATTTTAGATAATGAAAATAAAGTTAACAAACAAAAGCAGTTGAAAAACTGTGTGCTGGAGTCTTCCTATGCGACTCACTGATGAGACACCTGGCACAGACGATTTGTCTACACGTCATTAGGTGAGTCAAGGCTTCAAAATAAAAGTACTTGTAGAAGTAAAAAGAAAATCTATTAAACAAAAGTATATGGGCTGATTTATCAAATATTAATACAACTAAAAATGTCTCCTGCAGCGACAATATACAGATACATACCACATTAAAACATGATTGTTGTGGAACTCAAAATGTTAACTCTACCGGTATTAGTCTATGCACATCAGATAATTACTAGTCTTGCATAGCCAGAACTATCTCTCAGTGCTGTGGAGATAGGTCTGGATCCAGTGCATTTTCACTCTTGGATAGGGAAAAAAAAACCTTCTTGCTTGTTTGGATTTCTTTAAACCAATCACAATCGTCTTGGGCGGCGCTACGCCCCGGACACAGTGACAATGATTCTGCAAAATAGTGTTGGGAGGGAACTTGTTTTGGTGGAACATTTACACTAAAATGTTGTAAACATATTCTTTGTAGATCTTTACGATAATTACTAACTAAAATAATAAGTAACCAAACTAAATCAGTTTGTGATTCCCTCACTCTCATATTGTACTCTCAGCATAATAGAGTTAAATTCAGTTATGGCTTTTGGTTTTGGTGTGCGCCCACCCCCAAGATTTCCATCTGGCCACCCCTATGAAAGATTTCTGGGGACTCCACAGTGCACAGGTGCAAAGAAATGTGTGTGCTTATGTGTGTTTGCAGGTGTGTGAGGACAGCAAGTAGCATGAAGAAGTGTATGTGCCACAAGCTGGAATTGAACACTTAGCCCGATCTAATGGTTTTTTAATGAGTCCGCCATATACGGCTTTGATTAAACGTCCGGGCGTTTCAATAAATTAGCCACTCCATTTGTTAGACCAGACATCTCTCGAACAAAGACAAAGCAGAGAGAGAAAATTACAGAGCCATTGAAGAAGATAGACTCACTAATATGAAGTAGAGTTGGTTTCTTAAGTTTATTTATTATATCTGTGTATATTCTCTGGTACTTATGCTGTCACATGGATATATAAATATGCCAATGGTAGGATCATAGGGCCCCCAGGAGTGAGGTGGATTACTATCTTTAACAGCCATCTCCCCAAAGAGCTTTATTTATTACTCCTGTTTCCAGCTTAATGCAAACTGAATCTTTTCACGTTTACCTGTTGTCTTGATAAATTCCGTAGATCGTCTCACAGGGATAATTCCATCAGTACAACAACATACTGTAGTCCAGCCTTTTTTCCTAGAATTCAGTGTGTCTCTATGGAAGGTAAAGTCTGTCAGTCGGTCCACTGGACTGAAAGATCTATTCAAAACTATTTAAAGGATTGCCATTAAATTTGCTATTGACATTCATGGTCCACAGAGGATGGATCTTGTCAATGTGAAAAATCTGCAGTGAGTTTTGTTTTTCATCAAGCTAGCTAGCTTAACAATGAAAAATTGGGCGTGCCCTGGTAGCTAACCTGGTAGAACCTGTGCCTCATATACTAAGGCTGAGTCCTTACTGCAGCGGCCCAGGTTCGACTCCGACCTTTGATGCATGTCATCCCCTTTCCTGTCAATCTTCAGCTGTACTTTAAAATAAAAGGCAAAAATCCCCCAAAAATAATATTAGCAATGAAAAAAAGGCAGAATGGGAGTTATTGTTAAAAAGAGAAACCCAGAGTATTGAGTATAATACATGGGCGTCATTTTGTGTTGAGAAGTGGTGGGGACATAATGGCTCAGATGAAAGATTTTTTGTGACATCTGCAGTTGCAGCTGCAGTCCTTTGCTTTAAGGTCCACCATCAGGCCAAAATTCCCGACATGTACACATATATCCCCTCCTAAAAGATAGGATAAACCCTTTTCATTTTTCACACTCCATTAGCTTTCCTAGCGCCACCTATTTGTGTACTAAAATGTCAATTTCACACATGATATCTCATTATGTACTAATCAGTTTGCCATGGAAGTTGTTGAGGACATTCATGCCCCAAGAGAGGATAAATCCCTGTGTGGTTTGCAATTCTGTGTTGGATGAATTGACAAACCACAGCCATATCTGCATGTAGTTACAACAACTTCTTTAAAGATTCATATCGAAGACAATTTGTTAAATGTGTCATCCACTTAATGGGTTGGTTTGAAATTGTATCTGTTCATGCGTCAGGCTGAATAAGTTAAGGATTGCATGTCGTCAGCTGAAGGTCAAAGCAGGTATTGTCATTCAAAAACACGGGTCGTGATACAATAAGTCACTTCTGAACAAACAGCCTCACATGGGTGGAGGCTTGTGAGGTTGTGTGTGTGTGTGAGCATTTTCTCTATTGCCAACTTGTCACCTCTGGGGGAAAATAACGGCTGAATTTCAGCAGGCAATGTTGCTGATACAGCTGCTGGTTGAAATTCAATACCAGGGGAGCTTTGCAACAAGCGTGAACCTCCCTGTGTGTCTCTGTGAGGATAATCCCTCCTGGCCATTTGGATGCTAGAACGGCAATATGTCTGCGGGGAAGCTGTCATATCTTATAGAGTTTGGAAATTGATGTCTTTTCACCTAGTTTTCTCCAGCCTAGTCTCACAAAATGCTGTATGAATAACACAGCCATTTGTTCGGTCATTTTTGCGTGGTGTCACAAAGTTTTTTTTTTGCTTTTCGCGTGTCATTTTATGCCATAAATTTGCCCCAGGCTTTCAACTGTAAACCCATCTGCTTCAATATAGTACACGCTCATAGCAACTACTCCGGAAGTGAGGAGACGTAGTATAAAGATCGATGAGGTCCGTTTAGGGCAGGAGAGGAGGTGGATGGGTCCTACAAACACAAGACATTCAGTACGTTTACATGATGTTGGAAAAAGTCGAATTATTGTATTAGTCCGACTAAAACCAGACTTTTAAAACACATGTAAACATGTTAGTCTGACTGAAATCGTACTAGGTCGTATTTCTCGAAGTCGGACTAACACACCTTGATAATGTGGTTGGAGATCGATTTATTCATGCATGTGTACGTTCAATCGAACTCAAACTGCCTGGGCATTCTGCACATGTCCCATAGTTCGCGTGGCGCTCTTTCACCCAGAAGTCAAAAGTGTACAGTCAAAGCATAGCATAGCAGACGTGTAGTTGTAACAGCAACGCCATTGTCTTCTGCCTTCGGACATCGCCATAAGCACCAGGGATAGTGTGTCAAAAGTACAGCGTAGAGTACGTGCAAAATGTACCACGCTGTAAAGCAGGGGTCTCAAACTCAACTTACCTGGGGGCCGCTGGAGGTAGAGTCTGGGTGAGTCTGGGCCGCATCAAATTGTTCTTGGTAAATTCGTTTTCTTTTGCGATCGCACATATCTGTCCTTTTTCCTTCTCTTGAACTGAACACAAAAGGCACCTTTTTTTTTCTTTTTTTTAAATGAATGATAGTTACATTTTAAAGAGCTGTTTTCTACCGATACTCGCTTTTAACGAAGTGAGTGTCTTTCGCGATGTTTCGCAGTCTTTCGCGATGTTTTTATTGTGAAAGTTGATATTGTAATGACGATAAAAAAAACAATATATTGTGCAGCCCTAATGTGAACCCGCATGCATTAACCCAGGAGTCTGCTGTTCGTGTCCTGTGTGCAACAACTTATGTTAACTTAACTGTTGATTTTGGATATTGACGTTGATTACGTAACTTACGTAACATAAAAATTGTCCTTATTTACGTTGATTATGTAACTTACATACGTAAGTTAATTTACGTAACAAACATCCTTATTTTAACCCATGGTCTTTTTTTATTAAACTTAACCACTTAATTTTGTTGCCTAAACATAAGTTTCGTTTGAATTCACAAAATTGCGACCGTAATGAAGCGTATAGTTTGCCGTGTGAAAGCTACATCAAGTGTTCCTGAATGATGCACGAAAAGCTGTTGTTTTCTCCCATACATTTTCATCTACAGCAGAGTCTTGTTTCTGTTTCCACGGCCTTGCTCTCCCACTTTTGAAGAAATTTGTAAATCGCAATACTGGCCCAAGATCAACAAGAGCCTCCACTAGAGGGCACTGTTGTGTCCAGTTTCAATCCACAAAGTTTAGTCACACTGCTTTTTCAGTCAGGGCAGCTGGACTGTGGAACACCCTGCCTACCTTTATTAGAAGCTGCAGTACTCTTCAGCTGTGTCTCAATTCAGGGGCTGCATCCTTCGAAGGACGCGGCCTACGCAGTCTACAAAGGCTCTGTCCTTCGTAGACTGGGAAGGCCGGAACCGAGCGTTGTTTAAATAGAGACGGGATGATTTCCAGCTGCGTCAGAACGCCGCTTCTAACCCTGACAGCTGCAGTTCATATCGCTGATTACGCTGCTGGGAACAACAGTTTGAGGTTTTATAAGGGCCGTCAACACCAAGGACTATAACTATAACAATAACTATAAAGATTTTTAAAATCCTTCTAACTCAAGTGAAAGGCGGAGTCCGCAAAGACAACGTTGGGATCACTTTTCAGGGCGATAAAAACACTGTGCCAATCAAAATCCACCTGAATTTACAGGGATTCTCACATTCAAACTGTAATAATAATAATAATAATAATAATAATAAATAAAGTGTCATAAAGTATACTTACTGAAATCAACATGTCTCTCCTCTCCTCCGTGGTGCTGAAAGATGCACATCAGCAGCTCTTTTTCAACTGTTTTTATTAATATTGTCATGAATAAGAATAATTACAAATAAAAGCTCAATCAAATTATAAACTCTGCAGCTTTCTGATCGTAGTCAGCACAGAGGAGACGCGTTGTTTACTCGTCTGCAGGACCGGTGGAGTCTGTCCCTGCTCTGGACTCTAAAACGTATTTTTCTTCCCTCAGCAGCCGGGACACAGAAACGGAAACCTCCGCTGCTCTCCAGAAGCTTTTGAATTGATTAGTGCACAAAACTGCAGCTTTGTTGTATATTCACTTGTTATCTTTGCTACTAAATTTAAACTCTGCTGCGCACCTCCCTGTCCTGTCACTCTCCACTCACTTTACGCACGAAACTACAGCTCTGCTTTATAAATATTGTATCTGTCGTTTATGACTACTTTTTTATGTAGCTAAGCTAATTGATGCATTTAGGAAACAATAATGCAGGAGACGAGCGGTATGTGACCGCAGCTCTGTCAGCTGCAGCACACGTCTCTGTTTACTGAACGTATGGACACCCACGTCGTTATCGTTATAGTTATCTTCATGAAATCCAACTGGATCGAAATGCATTCTGGGATAGGATGGGCCACGAAGGATCCATCCGTTGGATCCTTCAAATTCGGGAAAAGAAGGCTGCATTTCTCGGCTGCGTTGAGTTCAAATCATCTGTTAAAAAATGGCTGAAAGAGGGACAATCCTGTAGTCATGTGTATTGGTTAAATGTAATGAAATGTGACTGTGATTATTTGTAGGTCACATTTGGGTATAATGTATCTTTTTATTGTGATGTGGAAAGGCTGCGTTGACTCCTGCCCAGGGACTACAGATGCAAATGAGCTTTTAGCTATTTCTGGTGCAATATATTTATTGTGCATTGTCCCAGTCAAATAAAAAATAATATAAAAATATAAAAAAATGTATATTGTAGATATATTGTGACTCTTAAATGGATGTAATATATTTCTCAAGATATATATGCACAATATATGCAAGTTGATATTTTATTGAATATTTAAAGTACATTTGAACTAATTCAATTTAAAATGTATTGCACTGTGAACCTTTGTGAATGTATGTG
>JAOVVB010188577.1:0-10000 GCA_028570985.1 Heterobranchus longifilis | reverse complement strand
TATGATGCTCAAAGCACCAAAAACATTTGTAAAACTCAACAGCAATGCCTCTGTCCAGAAATCATGACCCGGTTACTCAAGATAATCCACTGACTTTGTTGTGAGCAGTTTCATGTAGGAACTATTTTCTTTCTACCGAACCACACCCGCCAACCGTATCACTGCGCAGGAGGAAACTGATACGCGACTGATACTGACGACCAACGTCACAGCTCAGAGGAGGAGGACGGCGTTAATGTTTACATCTCACGCTGTCACGAGTAGATGCACGCTTCCTCCTGTGCGGTGAGACGGTTGGCAGGTGTGGTTCGGTAGAAAGAAAATAGTTCCTACATGAAACTGCTCACAACAAGGTCTGTTTTATTATCTTTTTTTTTATTTTATTTTTTTTATATTGACTCACGAAATACAAACAGAGAAACAAAAGAGACAAAAGCTGCACAATTCTGACAATTAGTCAAATACGAATGAGTTTTCTAACCTCCTCAGAACCAAAATACAAATCTAAACCATCAAATGTTGTTTGATGTCAAACAATATCAGTCATAAACATTGAGTTTTCACTGTAGACATGCACTGTTAATACTGTAGAACAGCCCTGCCAGAAAAAACCAACAATGATTCAATTGAAATTAAAACAAATTAAAGATTATTATCTTCAGTAACTGGGTCATGATTTCTGGAAAGAGATTTTGCTGTTGAGTTATTCAAATGTATTTTCTGGAGTCTCCAACACTCGACAACTCACACCAAAACTATCTCCGCTGATTAATGACACTGCAGGTAAGAGAAAACAAGATGTATTTTTGATGCTGGATTGAACTTTTTCTTGTAATATTTCCTGCTTCCTTCCTGTCGTCTCTCCATCCTTCCCTCGTCTCTTTCTCTCCTCGGGCCATATGCTGATTACTCACTTTACGATGTTGACACAAAGGCATGTGTGTGTTTAGGAGTTGTAAAGAGGGATTTTTTTTTTCATGCGTGTGGGTGTTGTATATAGAAACTGTTTTCACTTAGTTTTGACATCAGACGAACTGTCAAACAACTTTTATCATCTCGTGTGTTTCCAGATTTGGACGGATGAGCTGTTCACTTTGGCCACAAACATACTTTCCCAGAATGCAACACGGCACACCTTCCTCCTCAAAGCGTAAGCAGTTGTGTGTGTGTGTGTGTGTGTGTGTGTGTCTTATCTTGACATTAGGGGGATTGTAGTTTTAAGATGTAGTTTTTAAAGCCTCCCTCTGTCTGTTTCAGATACACGAAGTTAAAGCTGCAGGTGAATCAGGACGGGAAGATTCCTGTGTAGCAGTGAGAAACACGCTGCCCTCCGCTTCTTCTTTCCTTTGCTCTTCGCTGTCTCTCTTCCACTTTCTCTCCTCTTAAAGGGATAGTTCGGATTGTTTGAGGTGTGGTTGTGTGAGCTCCGTATCCGAGATCCGGGATTATACAAGAAAACTGATTTTAGACCCTTAAAAACAAATTAAGTGTTCGCTATATTTTGAACATTTTCACTGTTTTACCTTGCCGTCATGCAGAGCGGAACTGAAGCTGTTACATCGCTCTCTTCAAATCCACCACACTCTTTTAACAAAAACTGTAATTTCACCTCACAGAACACGGGAGTTGCTGGACTGCCGCTGCCTCCATCGGTTAGTCAGTTTGTGTTATTGTTTGACTTTAGTGTTTTAAAAAGCGTTAGTTCAGATTCACCAAAGTCACATGATAACACAAACTAACTAACTAACTAACTAACTGACGGAGGCAGCGGCAGACCAGCAACTCTGTAGGAATAGAATTAGATAGAAAGGACATTTCCATTCAAATCAACGCAGCAGGATGGTCAGAGCGGCGGCCATTTTTATGTGGACTAACTTCCTCATAAACTGACTCGCAGCAAGTCGCAGACTCACTGAGTTGAGGAGGTTTTGCAGTAACGTTACGAAGCATAGAGAGCCTGAATAAATGATTATTATTTAACAAGTTAATGCTTCATCCACACACTTTCAGCGGGGGAAAGCACATTGCTATGGTTCAGATAATTTTCTATAACTAATGTAGCATGAAAGCATGGTGGCATTAGCAAGCTAGTTAACTAGCCAGCACTCCGCTAGTTCCAGAAAATGAGCAGAATAGCAGGCTGGTTACAGCGGCAGCACCTTCCCGCTGCTAGACAACTAACGTTAATTCACCAGGAGGTAGTCTGACTTATCTCCAGCGCCTGAGTAAGAAAAAAACTCCCTGGCATGTTTGCATTTCCTTAAACCAATCACAATCGTCCTGGGCGGCGCCACGCCCCGGACACACAGCGACAGTGCTTCTGCAAAACAGCGTCGGGAGGAAACCTGTTTCAGTGGAGCACCGACACAAAAATGATGTGAACATTATTCATTGTAGATCTTTACAATCAATCACCAAAATAACAGAGCAGACCTGCCTTATTGCACGATCCAAATCTTCTTCAAAACTCTTTTCAGCGTTGTTGTTGTTGTTGTTGTTGTTTCCCGTATCGAAGGGACTTTGAAAACTTTGTGACACACTTTACAGGTTCTGATTTGTACTCGTCAAATGACCACGGGTAACAGCTCAATGTCCGTTCTATCCTATTCTATTTCTATGGACAACTCCTGTGTTCTGCGAGGTAAAATTACCGAGTGATTCTGGTGAAGATAAGCACCTCATACAACCCCACTTCAAAAAATATGAACTATCCCTTTAAGTTGATCTCTGGTTTATCTCTGTCTTTTGGTCTCTCATATAAATGTAATCTTTCAGACTCTGCTGACAGTGTTTGATTTTCATGTTGAGTAAAACGTGACTCATGATAAAGTTATCTTTACTCTCTCTCTCTCTCTCTCTCTCTCTCTCTCTCTCTTTCTTTCAGTATCCTCAAAATGTTTTCAGATAAAAAGAGAGTGGAGACGGCTCTGGAGCAGTGCGGCCTCGTCAACAACAGGGTAATCATTTAAGGCGATCGCTGACCACAGGGCTGCTCAAAACATGCGTGTGTGTATTGTTTTAGTTCATACATGAGATTCGAAGAGGTGCAGCCGATGTCTCTCACCCTGGGGTGTTGCATAGCATTCTTTACATGCCTTTGCAATATAAGGAAGGCAACAAAAAGCTGCAGGCCTGTTGGAGAGGAAGCATAAAATATGACATTAACTGTCAGCAAGAGTCACAAGGTTTTAAAGGGATAGTTCTGATGTTTTGTAGTGCCGTTGCATGAGGTACTTCTCCATAGTCAGTGTGTTACCTGCAGGTGATGGCGGTCGGCACGCCCCCAGTTTGAAGAAACAGACAGGTGTCCTGGACGGGACGGGGCCACACACAGAAAAACAGATTTTAGACACTGAAAGGGCTTTCTGACAGCAAGTAGAGCACTGAAAATATTACAAATATAATGTACACATAGGCCCTGTCTACATGTATATTGATATTTTTATAAACTGATATTTCTGAAAAAAAATCATCCACACGACCTTCGTATTAATAAATATCTCCATCTACATTAGAACATAAACTCTCCAAACGCTCGCCGGCTACGACACGTCAAAAACCAGAGAAGAAGAATCTGAGCGTACAGGGAGCTTTAGCTTTAGCTTCAGTCGTAGCAACAGATCAAACAACAGTAAAACTATAAACTGACATGTGACTCATGCGTACTGCTGACTGTTAGCATGTAGCATGTGGCATGTAGCAGAGCCGGCGTTGTTATTGTTTCTGCTGCGTGCTCATTACACGAAGCAACACTGGGCATGCACAAATTGAGGAGATGATGTCATTGTTTCCCAATGGACACACAGTAACCAGAGGTTTGAAAAACCTTCACCTTTAGAAGGTGTTTTAAAAAAATATCTGTTTTAGTGACATAAAACTCTTTTTACATGTGGACGAGAGGCCAAAGCGTAGAGGAAAATATCTGTTTAATATCCAGATACATGTGGACAGGGCCTCAAACTGATATTGATTTTTTTTTAGGCGTCTAAAATCTATGTGTTTCTCCAAACTGATCTACTGTAGATAATAATCTATGGAGAAGTACCTCATATAACCTCACTTCAAAACATACAAACTATCCCTTTAAGTGTTTTAGTTAAACAAACAAGGTATCGCATGTTAGTTAGTGAGCTTTGGAGATGCTGGAAGGTGGGTTTTGTTACAGAGGCTAGCTGTTTCCCCCTGTTTCCAGTCTTTGTGCTAAGCTAAGCTAACCGGCTGTATTATTTATCATATTTATCACACAGACATTATGTAATGTTCAACAAGAAAGCAAATCAGGCTGTTTTCCAGAAATGTTAAACCAGTCAGTTTAAATCCTTGTGTTACCACTGAAGTTGTATAAAAACGAGATATAAAGTTGTTTTCTTAGAAGACACAATATTTCCTCATACATTTGGCTTCCTAGAGAGCCACTATTGAAATACTGAAACATCCTGCCGTCATTCATCCAGTGTTGTCAAAGTCTGTGCTCTGCAGAGTAACTGACCACCGGCGAGGTAACACAAGGTTTCTTGTGTGTTATTAGTCGGTGCAATCTTTCCTAAAAATCAGTTTGGAGTCACAAGACATTTATTTTTTGAATAAGGGACAGGATTGTGCAAACTGCACTGTCAGCGTTTCTCTGTGTATTACTGGACTCTGGTGCCTCCTGCTGGTTGATCAGGAGAACACACACACACACGCACACACACCACCTGTGTCATCACTGCTGCTCCACAAAGCATGAAGTAATTCATAGTTTGGTGTAAGTATGTTGGAAAGTCAACAAGCAGGATTTAAATGCTTTGAGGGTCAGAAACTTTCTGTCTTAAGATAGAAAGAGTCTCAGATCAGAACCTAAACTTTAAGAATCCTACCTTATCTCAGGTTAGGAAATCCTAAATACTCAATTATCAACTTTACTTTGCAACCAACGCTACTTTTCTCATCTTGCTGAGTGAAAAAAGAACATAAAAAAAGAGAGGATGTAGGGGAAGGTGTGATTATACAGATGTGGATGTATGGGTATTCGGGTGCAAGTATGATTAAATACAAATATGGATATTCACGGAAGAAAGGAGAGAGTATGGAAAAGTAATTTCAGTAAATAATGACGTGTATAACTCAAGATGACAGAACAAAAACAAAATGAGGTGTTGATTGATGGACACATGATAACAGATGTATAATGTGTATGTATGACAGAGTAATATGTCTCTAACTTCTCTTTTTGTCGTGATTTATTACTGTAATAAATTATGGTCTAAGGGGAAAAAAATTGTACAGGAAGGAATAGAATGTTTGTGTTATTTTTAAATAAAAAAGAGAATTAAAAAAAACAGAAACATACAAAAAATGACAGGCAATGAACTTCAAGACACATGAGTTAGAGGACAACATCCCCAATATTTTTTGGGGAAATTTACAACAATGCAAATAAAAGAGATAAAAGAAAGAGAGTGGGCTGAGATGGCAGCAGAGCGGGTGACAGGATGAGGAAGGCAGCTCTGCTGTAAAAGTGAAAGTTAGGAGAGTTTTGGGAAGTTAGGATGCTCGTGTCACACACTTTTCTTAAATTAGGATTTGAACATTGTCTTGGGAACTGTTCATCTGGAATGTATTTTTTCCTAAACATGCCCGAACCCTTATCCTCAGTTTGGTCATATTTATTTCCCCTCCGTATCTTTCTACACACTCGTCTCTGTTCTCTTTCAGTCGGAGGGACTGAAGCCAGATGATTTCACGTGGGAGGCCTTCCAGAAGTTTCTCGACACCCTCTGTCTCCGGCCTGAGATACAAAACATCTTTGAGGAAAGGTATGTGATAATAACACGTTTTACAAACATATGCTGTCATTTTCCATTATGTTTATTGCAACCCAGTCGCCAGAATAAATGTTGCGCATTGTACGTTTCTGCAAACCACGGATACGTTTCGTTTGTAGCGGATATGTTGACATTTTGCATTTCAGTTTTTAATTTTATGTTGTGACAATGTTGTGGTTAAAGCCATTTGGTAAGGGTTAGAAAAAGGAAAAAGTTTTGGCTTAAAATACACGGAAATGTCCCGATCTCTCGTTAAAAAACACCTGCAGAAACGTACAATGCCAACATTTTATCCACTTTTTCCACCCTAAATCTTTCCGTAATGATGCTCTAGTTATATTTTAGGATTCCCAGTAATGCTCACAGCCTGTAGTGACCACACACACTCTTGTCTTTGCTCCAGCGGCTCCAAGAGGAAGCTGTTCATCTCTCTGGACCAGCTGATGGATTTCATTAACCGCAGGCAGCGAGACTCCAGACTGAACGAGGTGCTGTACCCCCCGCTGAAAAGAGAGCAGGTCCGACAGATCATGGAGAAATACGAGACCAACGCCAGCCAGCTGGAGAGAGGTGCGTTTTATTTTTCTCTTCGCATTTCTACACATTTAGATGCTTGTATCCAGAGCAGCTTAAAACATGTGATCTTCATTTCTGAGCTCAGGTGGAGGCAGAATAATAATAATAAACATGTTAGCCAAGGATTGGCTTGTTTTTTAAACAATGGCTGAAGAAAATACAAGTTCCTTGAAACTTGTATTCTGAAAACAGGGATCCGCTCGACTCGCACATTACATTCTTTAGAAAACACATCTTTGGCTGTCAGATTTATTCACTGTTCAACAAAATAACAATGTCCAAAAAGCGTCCTGTGTCTAACTTGTGTAAAAAGACTGTATCGCCTCCCTGCTTCTTTGCTTTTCCCAAACCAGAGGCTCAGTCCAAACTTATAACAGCTGCTCCTCATCAGCTCATGAAAGCTACCAAAATAATTACCATTAATATTAGCTTGTCCAAATAATGTCTATATGATCCAAAATCTTAAAGTCTATATATAATTCAAAAGAAATATTTACCAATTTAAATATGAAAACAGCAAAAAATATAATTTGTCATGAACTCAAAAAATGGCTCTAACAGTAGAGGACAGTCAAATTTAGTTCATTTAGTCTGAACTATTTAGTACTTCTTATAAACAGACTGGTATTTTATTTTCATACCTTTCATGCATCATACATGACGTGCAGGAAGTCAGCAGTCGAAACATGTCGAGGTATGAAAATAAAAGTCTGTTTATAAGAACAAGTATTAAAAAGATCTCTGATCATACAACTAGCTAACAAAGTTAGCTAATGCGCTAAGAGAGCTACGAGAGAAATCATCCTTTAGTCCCCAAAGTCTGATTAGATGAGCAACACAAACAATTCCTACAACAGTCATACTTTATTTAACCTTTTCTTACATGAAGTGTGCGCTGCAAACACCTAATCCTGCAGAGGAGGCGTAGTGTCGCAGCAGCCGCTCCGTGAGGGTCTGCACACGTTATGTTTATTGTAGCCTGCATATCCTCTCCACACACACACACACACACACACACACACACACGGAGAGGAGACGCAGATGAAGTGAAGATAATGAATTATCTGTTTAATGCTGCTGTACGCTGCCCTGCCAAACTTTAATAAATAAAACTGAAACTGAGCGTAGTCGGTTACAAACAGGCTCCAGTTACTTAAACTTACGGTAGATCGTCCTCAGTGTTTTAATCCGTCAAAATGATGCACTTCCTTCAGATTTTCCCGTCATTGTTAAAAAGAAATCGGTCAATGAAGGAAAATATTTTGGCGACCACTGCTACTCTGTTACTCTGAGGTGATTCATGTTTACCTCCAGCTGATGTAATCATGGTATACCCTACATATCACCTGTATGCAGGTAGAAAGTGCAGCTACAGTCATTCCCCGGCTGTAATGACGCTGCAGAGACGCCAAGAGCGTCGATGCAGAAGACCCAGAAATGCTGACCAATCAGAGCAGACTTTTTTCAGGAGGTCTAAAACGGAGCGTTTCAGACAGAGGGTGAAAAATAATGTGTTTTTAACATTAAAGCATGTAAACATGTTTTAAAAAAAAGAAACCCAAAATACAAATATGAACCTGACAATGAACATGGGATCTTTAATGTGCTCAGGAAGTGACACAAAAAAAAAACTACACAAAAACAGAATTCATACAAAGTCTTGAAAGTTTGGAAAATGCTTGATTTTAACCATTATGTTTTCAAGGTTAGGAGTATGCTTGAATTTGAATATATTCCTTGAGAAATGCTTGATTTTCATTCAATGTAAGCTGAATATAATCTCATGTAAACCAAAACTCATACAATCAAAGTTAATACGAACAGCTGGTAAAATAAGTGACAATAATCATTGATTACTGTGGGCATAAAGGAATTCTTTCAGCTTTATTTTTCACATTTATAGTAACAATTTAGACGTGATAATAAAGGCTTCTGGAAATGTTTGGTGTCAGTACCTTGAAAGTGCTTGAATTTTACTCTCAAAAAGCTGCAAAAAGAGATTCAAGTCACAGAATAATATTATTTTTACTGGATAAAAACAGTCGAGTGTATGTGCAGCCCAAAGCAAAGTTTATCAGCAGCAGTAGTAACGTGATTATAGGTTCATACACATGATTGATTTCCTGGTTTTATTTGTTTTTATTGCAGCAGGTCGTCCTCCTCTAAAAATCCTTGGTCGTGCACTGAATGAGCCCATATCTGTTTCCCTTCTATAACATATCCAGAATGTGGGAATCATTTGCGGGATTTGATGAAATGTCCTCCAAGTGTTTTTCCTGCGGATAAACTGTACAAACCTGTGGAACCGACAGAGCCTCGGCTCTGCCAGGACACCGTTAAGCCAAAACGTGTAAGACGATCCGCCATCCGGCCCACAGTGTTCAGGAGGTTGACGTCTGAAAACAGAAGCCTTCTGGGTCACTTCACTGCGAGAGAACATGACGTCAATTTGACATATATTTAGCATGTTCCAGTCCGTGCCCTTCAAATCAAATCATTCTGATTAGCAAAAACATGTTTTTTTAAATCCTCTCTCTCTCTCTCTCTCTCTGCAGACCAGATCAGTCTGCAGGCGTTCAGCCGGTACCTGGGAGGAGAGGAAAACAGCATCGTACCTCCAGAGAGGCTGGATATCATCGACGACATGAACCAGCCGCTGTCTCACTACTTCATCAACTCCTCACACAACACGTACCTCACAGGTGAAAGTCCCGGCACACACCTCAGATACCACAGGACACGTTTAACGGTCCAACACGCTGTCTTTGTAGAGGGCTCAGGTTTAAAGCTAGACTGAGTCTCATGCAGTTTGGGGCAAAAAACACAACAGTTTTTCCTCATGCTGTATAAATGTGTGATTTTCTGCATACTGGGATCCCTACACAAACTACAGACCGAGGACATGCAGAGGATGTGTAGCTTTCCTACAGATATTGACAATAAGGGAGTTTCTGAGCAGTTCCTGCTCGCCATGCAATCGCAGAAAAATGCAATTCTTGCAGAAATCATTTGCACCTCAAGGTCCTGGTGTCTTAATGTGGTATTTTGAGGAATTTATTACCATTTATATACATTTTTTCAAATGGTAGAAAATGGTAACATTTGGCACCAAATCTGTGTAACAAATGGTATCAACCCTAAAATTGCTGCAACAACTTATGAGACATAACAGAGCATGATAGTGTCCATCATATACTTCCATCATAAAGTGTAGAAAACACACACAGTGCTGAGCTGCGTCTCAAATTCATCTTCAGATGATGTACACCACATCTGTTGACCTTTTTATCCACCCGCTTCGAATGTCACCACATGATTTAATGTGTTAATATGTACGCCTGTCATCCTGATACATATGGGTCAGTAGGGCCCGGCTCCCCACACTAGAAGGTCCAGAAGGCTCTTATCAGCATATTGAATGGGGCTGACAACAGCCCATTCAATGCAGGCTGATAAGAAGTTCGGTTTCACTTTAACAAAACATAAAAACATCTACATTTCCGTGACTTCCATTAGGTTTAGGCACCGAAAACATCGGTACGTTTAAAAAAAACTTTCGTGACTTTCCGTGACTTTCGTTAGGGTTAGAAAAAAACATCATGCTTTGGATGTTAAAA
>JAOVVB010188526.1:0-11100 GCA_028570985.1 Heterobranchus longifilis | reverse complement strand
TTCTGACACCTGATATGTATCCAGTATGCTTGGTGTTATTGTATTGTGTATATAATATTGTGACTTATTTGACAGCACTTTTATGCTGAAGACATAATGCACGGCCAGCGGCGACGTCTGCACTGTGGGTCGCTCCAACCTTGCAAAGTGAAGCCATGTGGTTCCTTGACAAAAGCACATTATTTTTCGCCTTTTTTTTGCAAATTTGCAAGTTTATAAACTCGCAAATTTGTGAGAAAAAAGTCACAAATTTGCATGTTTTTTCAATGAAAAGTGCTCCCTTCAGCAGGCTCTGTATTTTTTTTTTATTTTTTTTTTTTACATACAATGGCCCTAATACGCCGTCGTATTTTAGTGTAGTGTTTAGCTGCAAAGTTAGAAAGTTTGTTCGCTATTTTTTCCTGTTTCAAAACAGACCAAGCACCAACCTGCATGTGTCTCTCTGTTCTGATTGGTTGTAGCTCTATCCAATTGCATCCAGAGGCAGGTGGGTCTGCGCTGTTGATAACACCCTCTTGGAAATCGAAAATGAAGGCCTCAGACTAATTTTGCATTTGGGAATTAGTGTGGTGATGCCAGGCTACTTTGGAGCATGAATACTCAGCAAACATCATGACAACCAGTCTAATGCAAAGGTGACATTTTGGCCTAAGCGTGGGTGTCCACAGTGCAGTGGCTTCACATTCTGGGGAGCAGGATTGTGTGCTGTAATTTCATCTGCTCCTAAGATTGATTTTTCGTTGACACAAGCGGAAATTTTGGCTTGACGGTGGCGTTAGGAGAAAGGTCAGGGGGTCACCAAATATCTCAAATTCGTGACAGAAAGGTCAGAGGGGTTGCTGTGAAAATCCAAATCTAAATTTCATGGAATATCGGGCCATTTGTTTTAAAATCATTTGCAAAAGACCAAAAGTGTTGTTTAAGTTAAACATTTGACCTGGCAATGGTGGGATACGAGAAGTGAAGGGGTTAACAAATTCCACAGGAAGAAATGTCTTGAATTACATTGTTTGAGTTGTGAACTGAGCACAAGCCGGAAGCACACAAAGGCACTTTATTTCATTGGCAAATATCTGTCAAAACTGCAAGACTGGCAAAACAGCCCCTTTAAGATGATCCCCTTTCAAAACAAATTACAGAGCTGAAAGCTGAGTGACAGTAGCCGGGTGCTTGAACATGAATCAACTTCACTCAAAACAACTGTGTGTCTCTGTACGCACGCGTGTGTGCGTGTTTGATTGTGCGCCTTTCAATACAACCATTGCTCTTCTGTCACTGCAGTTTTTACTAAAGGTTCAACAACCTTGCATACCATGCGCATCCATTGATTTGCTGTATTGATCGGTGGTCAGGAACACAATGAATTATTTAGTTATTTCATATTTTTATACATCCTTGACCATGCTCAATTTACTAGCGTAGCCAGAAAAAAAAAAAGACTGTGGATGTGCATTTGAAAACCTAGGTGTGCCACATCCAATCATCTCTAATGCTACAACCACACACACACACACACACACACACAGGTAGGTATGCATTATATGGTGGCAAGTATGGGTAAATTTGAGGGAGGGTGTTTGAGGAGCAGCACTGTCTGTAGTACTAAAACTCATTTGGGTGATGATTGTGAATGATCTGATTAATACATGTAAATAAATAATGCAATCTGGGCTGATTTGATGAATGATAGAAACACTGTCGGATAGGGCTGCACGATTCTGCTCAAAATGAGAATCACATTTTTTTCCACTCAAAATTGAGATCATGATTTTCTCCCACAATTCTTAGGGACACCCATTTTTAAAGATTTTTTTTTATTGCAGTATATTGTCTTTATGCAGACAGTACAAACAATATGATCATCAGCTAAAGGACAGCAGGACGTTTTTCTGGCCTTTTTGTGATGTTTCAGGTGGTAATAGCTGGTGTTACTTTTGCTTGCAAAATACAACTTTACTATACAACTTTTTTGCAGTGTAAGCACAGTGTTTTTGGGGGTGGATTAATTCATTTGTTCTTCCTCACCATTGCTGGGTTTCTGCGACTCTGATACATTTGTGTTGTTTCTACAAAGCTTGTTCTTTCACTGCAGAATGTAGGTGTTGATCTCCCCACTGATAGAAACCCAGCAGTGTCATTGTCACATAAAAATAAGATCACATACATACAGGCCAGAATCAAGATCACCATCTTATTTCAATGAATGGTGCAGTCCTGATTCAGCAGGTCTTCAGCAAGTTTGTGGAAGACTGAGGTGCACATATTTGGTGGGGGGTTCAGGGGTGCTCCCCCAAGAACATTTTACATTTTCCAAGTAAAATTATGCAATTTCACATAATTCTGGTCCATAATTATTATTATCATTATGAGCACTCATTCTAAATATGCAACTCCCCAAAGAAAAATATGGCCGAATCGTTGTCCTTCAGAAATTAGATCGTGTACATGCCTGAATCCAGATCACGATCTTTTAACGATTAATCGTGCAGCCCTACTGTCAGCCAATCAAGATCCATCCAAATTTACAGGGTTTTACGTTCAAATGTTCTATATAATAATAAAGTGTACTGCAGCGACTACTTTTCAACTGTTTTCTTATTCTTATTAATAAGAATAATGGCAAATAAAAGCTAAATAAAGTAATTTATAAAAGTTGTATCTGCTGTTTCTGACGACCTTCTTTTGTGTAAGCTAACTGATGCATTTAGGAAACACAATAATGCAGAAGATGAGCGGTGGGCCTGAGCGACCGGGGCTCTGACGCAGCTGTTCACAGAATGCTATCGTCCATCAGTGTGGATGCTCACATCGTTATCACTGTAGTTATCATTATAGTTATATAGTTATATATATATATATAGTTTATGAAACTGCGTCCTCTGATTCTGTCTGCAGGCGCCAGTGCAGAAGAAGTCACACTTATTGAGGGGGGGCAGATGTTGTTTTGAGAAGAAAATGATTTAGAATTTAATTTAAAATTAAAATTAACGTTTATTACAATTAGACCATAAGTTTTGAACAAAACATTTTAGCAAGGCCACAACTACAAATACATTCTGCATCTGAGTTTTTTCTGCATCTACATCACAGGCTCATTTATGCGACTCATTTCATTCTGAAGGCCTCGTGAAACCATTCATTGCATGTGTGTACCTCAGAGAGAAAAAGAAGCATTTGTCCGTGCATGTGTCCTTGGATAATATACATTTGTGTGCTTAATTGTGTGTGCGAGCTCCCTCGTCTCGGAAGGCTCATCAGCACTCACTCTGTCAACTTGTCTCTCACTCCCAAATCCTTTAGTATCTCTCAAGTGAGCGCTGATTTATCTCACTTGCTCAGGCCTCCATTAAAAGCGGAAGCCAAATAATTACTTAAGGTTAAATGGGCGCTTGAGCAGCACATAAAGCTCTCATTTGTCCCCCGCATCACTCAATAATTCATTTGTATTTACTTTTTGTTAACTTTTGTCCTCTGCCAGGGACTTGCTGGGCTGGCAGAGGAGATCACAAGGCTTCAGCGTTTCCAGCTCTGAAGATGAAAGTCGATGATGGATGATGTATTGACTGCAAGTCCAATACGTCCTGCTGGGAGGACATATTGAAGCGCCATGTGAAATACAGGTTGTTAGATCATGGAGAGAGTGCCTGCTGGTAAACGAGAGGAAACGCATTTGTCATTTTTCCAAAGAGACTAGATTTTGGCTTTCTTTTTTTGTTGGTTTCCATGGTAACGAAAACGAACAAACTTGCTGAGTGATGTATCCTCGTCCAAGCAAGTGGAACAAACGTAGATGAATGTTAAGGCATGTGAACGCCTACACTCGTGCGCCATACTTGACCTATTTGTTCAGAGCTGAGAGAAGCCTGAGCAGTGAGATTATTTACCTCTTTCCTGCCACAGAGTTTTCTGAGATTGCACACTCCCAGTTAGCCTGTTTAGCCTCACCTCTCCCATGGGAGCAGGTTAAAGCGAGAACTCGCCCATGTGAGCCCGGTGTTCTATAGATTTCTTTTTTATTATTACCTTTATTTAATCAGGCAGTCTCATTGAGATTAAGATCTCTTTTCCAAGAGAGACACGAGAACAAGAAACATTCACAAGAACACAATCAACAAAATGAAAACAACACAACTATACAAGGAATTGCAGTTACAAGAATCATAAAAAAAACATCTGATAATAAAGCTTTTCAATCTCCAAGGGAATGCAAGACTAGGGCAGTTTGGAGTTCATACAGAGGTGCACAGTACCTAAAACCACTTTAATGCATAGGTGAGGGATATCCACCCCCTTAAATTATTTGCCTCGAGGCTTTGTTTATTCCTGGATAACTATACAGCTGAGCGCACTGTTTCGCACGGATGATTATTTCTGTTGTACAGTGCAATTCTGCTGTTGATACGCTGAACGTGAGATCAGGCGCCGATCGCAAAATGAAGGAAGAGAGAGAAGAAAATAGCGAGGGGCAAAAAGAAGAGACAGCCCAGAGAAAACGTCAGAAAATGTCAGAAGAAACGAAAAGAAAACAGCACAGTGTGTCTGTTGTAAAACAGAATTAGCTTATGACAGACAGATATCAACAGAAAACATCCAGTCCACCGAGTGGACCGACACAACAAGGTAACGCTGTCGTTAACAATAGCAATGAATGTAAATAAAGATGGTTGCTAGTTGAGATTGAGGCTAGTAAAGAATGTACGTCAATTATAGCTATACAGTATGTAATGGCTAGTTAAGAATGTAAATTTTACGTAAAAAGTTGAAATAAGCCGCCGTTTACTTTTATTTTCAAACAGGACATGAACAGCAGTCTCCTGGGTCAAAGTCCTGTTTGTTTGACCAATCCACCACCCCTCCCGCACTAAATAGCCTTTCTGTCTTAATATTACGTTACATGACTTCCTGCTGTGCTCCCGTCATAATTATTACGGCCACTAGAGGGCGCCACCTAACAAACATAAATATGAGTCGTAATTGCTGCTTGTACAAACGACCTATGGTGTCGTTTTGAGTGACGAGTTTAACGTGTACTGTTTCTTTTCTTCTCTCATACTGTTGTACTTATATCTGGTTTGTCATTTGACCTGTGCAGCACTTTGGTCAACTACAGTTGTTTTAAATGTGTTTTATAAATAAAGTCTGAGTCGAGTGTGTAGCTGCTGCGCTTGTTAAGTCAATGAAAGCAGTCTGGTTTTGTATTATCGGCTGATAATGTATCGGCTATAATTTCATTATCGGAATAATACACAATAGTATAAATGTCCCATTATCGGCCGATAATTTATTGGTATGGATATATATCGCGTGTCCCTAAAACTTTAAAAATCTTTTTTAGAGGAGCCTTTGCAGTAAACTCTGACAGCAGAGATTTAATGGCGTCATAATATAATGAACACATGCAGACGCGACTGATGAGGATGCATAGCTGCTTGCTTACTGACACTTGATGATTATAATAAAACATATAATTATTATTATTATTACATAAAATGTTGCATGGCGATAATGTTTGAATATCAATTCAAGTTTAACTTGGTCTTAATGCGATTTGTACGTTTCAAAGTGCACGGCTTTGGCAACGACTTCTGCGAGGGGCAAAGGCTAAAGGAGGTCTTTAAGACCTGGGGCAGTCGGTCCGCGGGCTGGAATGCAGAGGGAGGCTTGTAAATTAGAGACCTAATGAAAACTCTCTGGTGTCCAACTGAAGCAATCATCTGGTTAGAATCAACCAGTTATTCCACTAATTTCCCCCACCGCTCTCTCCGAGCCCTCAATGCCTAATTTAGAAGAAAAGTGCATGTTCCATTTTACACACCTGCAGTTTGAACTCAAGACGGTGATCCCATCAGAAAACTTTTTTTTCTTCACTTATTTTTAAAAGCTGGGTAAAAGCAATAAATCAAAGTAAAGAAATCCCATATACCTACATTGGAACTGACCAAGCAGCTGTAAATAACTGATTAAATCCTAAAATCTTGACAGTAACAGCATCTTTTACTCATTTATTTGATTTCTAAAGTTTGCAACACAAATTACTAAACTGCAATAAGTTCCTCTAAACGCTCAAATTATCAATAAAACAAAATATTTGCATTTAAGATATTAAAGGATTAGATGGTAGGATAAGTAGTTGTCTAAAACAAGGTCTACAACATCTCCCCGAAGACGCGGTCACTATACCTTCTTTGGAGTTATTCAACCTTTCACCCACTGGGCCCCTGAATCTGACCTTTAACCAGATGCCATTTGCTTAAAATCTCCCTGCCAGCTTCAACCTCTGGAATCTGCAACACATTAGAAGAGAAGAAGGGAACAAAGGCAGTAGATTAGAGGCCGGCCTGGTTATTAGTTTGCTGATACAGTTTTACAAGGGTCAAATGCAATGATAGGGAAAACAAGTTGAGGAAGAAAAGGTGTTTCAGGGGCTCAAACTAAAGGCTCCTAATGAAAACATCATGATAATGCAACTTTTCTTTCCAAAAAAGAAAAAGGAGGGGGAAACATTTAGTTTGCAGCTGGAAAGTTAAATCAATGTGAAATATGATGGTTGTTTCATAAAGATACAGTATATACAGAATATAAGTATATATCTCAACACTGTTTACATTTATGTTATTACTGCCACTTTATTGCCATTTACTGACAATATTACTATTTGCACTATTTTAATAGAATACTGTCAGGTTGTGTTTGCAATGTCGTATATTGTATACTGTTTTTTTTTGTTTGTTTATTGATCTCCTTTTTACATGAGACTTTTTACGTTTACTGTTTGTTACTTACTGTCACTTTATTGTTATTTTAACTATTTTTTCCCTCATTTTTATTTTTAACTTACCTATGTATTTGTTTTTCTAGCATTGATATGGAGGTTGCAATCTTAATCTTGTTGTTCTTGTACAATGACAACAAAGATATTCTATTATATTCTATGTATATATCTACAAGTCACAATTTTTCTAATGGTAGCAGAAAATGGTCTTTTAATTTAATTGGTCTCTTTTAAAGACAGAGCCACAGCAAAACCAAAGATAATACAGGGATACAAACAATAAATGAACATCATTTCAGAGTCAGACAGAACAGTAGGATAAAAAAATAAAACATACTATGCAACATGTAATGTTGCATGCCTGTGTTTTTTTTTCAGTGGCTACATATGGACTCAATATGAAATGATCAATTTCTCCTGTTTTCACTTCTCGCCTTTGCTCGTTTTAAACGTCTTTGTGGACTTTGCTCCCCCCCCCCAACCCCACATTATCTCAGTTAGAAAGTGTGTTTTTACCAGGGAGGGCGGCAGCGAGTGGAGGTGCTGATGTATTGAGCAAAGTTGCTTGTCTTTGCTGAAAGCTTTTGTTTCCTGGGGCTCTCTATTCATCACAAAGCCTTTGGTGGGAAGAGACATAAAGACAGGCTCTGACCCTGGTGTGAGCCCTTTGACCTCTGTGAACCCAAGGGGACAGATTTTCAGCAACTGTGCAATCACTATTAGTTGACCGGAGGGTCTGTAGTGGAAAATGGCTGGAGCCAGACGAAATGAATGGAGGGACATGGTGGGAAAATCTGGTAATTTATAGAAGTTGAGAGTCTATTTCAAAAGAGGTGATGGTGGATCAGCTGACATGTGGGGTCAAAGGTGATGTTTGGGCATGATTTCCTGCCTGTGTTACTGTAACATCTGTGTGTTAAGAGACGTCTGGGACTAAAGCATTTTGACCCTCAGGGGCATCATCGTGAAAAAAAAAAAAAAAAAGTAAACGCTACAGTTAAGATTGCCGATGTCAACGACCACGTTTGACATAAAGCCCTCTAGAGCTACTTTCGACAAGATAAAATCCTCGCACAAAAAAAAATCTGTCTTTTGCCAAGAATTATTGCAGTGCATTTAAACATAATAATGCTTAATGTAGCATTGTATCAATGTAAACACTTTTTTTAATAGCTTACCATCGCAACTTCCAATACTGCACTTCATTAAATTCACTTTTAAAGTCAAAAGATTCTCCTGTAAAGCTGCTCCGGTCATGGCTCTCCTATGAGACCGGCTGTGATAAAGTGGATCGTTTTGGCTCTCGCACTGTCATCTACAAGTGTCCAAGTAAAGAAATACTGGGAGTCCCCAGCCCCAGGGCTAGCCATTAAGTAAATTGGCCTCTCTAGACCTATAGCTGTGTCACTGTCCGTGACGAGCTGCCACCTATTTGACCCACGGATAGGAGTCCAGTGCTGACCAGCAGCTGTTCTGTGGGCTTGTCTTTCCAAGCCTGGGAAGTGGTTCCTAATTAGCCTCCCACACCCATAAATGTGTCCAGTAGGTCAGTCACTCCACGCTCATTGATCGCACTGATGTGTTCCGTGCTGAGGGTTGACTTAAAGCTCCTCCATCAAAACGAATGAGAGGCAGTAGGTGACACGAGCAGACTGCGTGTGTCACGAAGACCCGCAGAGGTAAACATCTCATTGGAGCAAATAGATTAAATAGCTGCCACTGATGTTTTTTTACAGGTTTACAGTATCCCGGAAAAGAAAACGGTGATTTATTTATAGGTCACATATTGCTAAAAAAAAAAAAAAAAGTGAGATTTGTTGTAGACATTTTTATAAGGTGCTATATCAATACTGTAACAAAGCGCTCAATCCACAGAGAAATGCACACAGCCCGGATTCAGAAACTGTCTTTAAACGAGCGTCAGGACGTTGTGATGTCACAACTGTACAGTGGCGTTACAGTCATTCCTCGGCTGCAATGACGGTGCAGAAATACCAAGAGCGCAGATGCGGAAGACCCGTAAACGCTGACCAATCAGAGCAGACTGAGCTTTTTTTTTTGGGGGGGGGTTTAAAGAGACATGCGTTAAAATGGAGCGTTTCAGACAGACAGTATGAGAAAAGCAATGTGCTTTTTTTTTTTTTTAACATTAAAACATGTAAACATGTTCTTATCAAAACCTAAAATAAAAGTAAGAACCTGAAAATGAGCAGAATATGGGACCGTTAGTTTTGGCTGCAACTGTATACTTACAGTATGTTACTATGAATTTAAAACTAAATCCAGGATTCAGGAGGGGGACTTAAATAGACAGGTGCTAAAGACAGATTCAGACAGAGGGTGGATACAGGTATATTTAGACAGACAGTATGAGAAAAACAATGTGTTTTTTGGACATTAAAGGCCGTTTCTGACCCCTGCGATGCGAAAATGCTGTGCAGGAATACGTTACATCTTTATGCAAATTTTTACGCGTGACAACTATGCGAATTATCCACGTTGAGTTGTGATATTTATGTATTTACTTGTTTATTTATTGGGCAGTTTATTGCTTGATGCATTGGTCAAACATATACTTCTGCAGGCAGAAATCCGCTGAAATCGAGGTTTGTCTGAATATTTCCTCCCATGCATGAAGGTTCTGCAGGTGTGTGCAAGCATTCACAAGAACCCACAAAATTATAAATTTCCGTGTAATTTTTTAGGATGAAAATCCATGCTTGGTGTGAAATGGCTTTAAAGCATGTAAACCCAAAATACAAGCATGAACCTGAAAATTAGCAGAATACCTTTAACATGTAGAGGTGAATCAGGATGAAATAGAATATTTCTTGTACCGTTTCTAACGTCACCGGTGTTCTCTTTAGATTTATCTCTAATGTCCTATTACAGACATCATGACCGGGTCAATACTCAAGCAGTAACAACCGCTGGTTATGACGTTGATGATAAATGGACACTCGGCCGAGCACAATATCATCTCTGGCACGTCAGACACAAGGTTCTCTTTTATCGAAGTCACAGGAAACAAGTCTTGAGGGCCTGCCCTCCACAATCACTCCTCCAGATATTTTTCCCGTCCTTTTCTACCCTCCGTGAGTTGTTTTTCTTTCATTTAGCTGGCCTCCACCAATAAAAATGCAAGCCAATTTTCCAGCGCATTAACCCAAGAGATCTTTAATACACAAGAGTTTTGGTGCAAAGGGGACGGCAAGGCCTCATGGAAAGATGGATGGGCCTGCCGACTAAGAGTGGGCAGTTTTCCCACTGCCCTGGTCTCAGCCTGGGACAAAGGCCTCATTGAGTGTGATGCTTGACATCAGCATCATAAACTAGTCATTGCTACAAAGACTCTGACACTTTAAAGTACCAGCTACTGCCGCTTTCTTTTCTCTCCGTGTTACAGCATTGCTTAGGCTAATCACGTCACTGGCAGTTGCTCCTTTCGTTCTGCAGATGCCGATACAAAGACTTTAAATGTAAAATAATGTCGAGAGGAATGAGAGTTTCCATTTTCACGTTCCTTTCTTTGCAGACTGTTGCGTAAAAATACAATCCAGTTTATCTTGATTTTGGTGACACCTTTGGTGATAAGCAGTCATTGCTATGGTTTTGTTCCCACACTGGCACATAAAATGATAATGACGCTTCATGTTACAATGTTTGGCTTCATTCATAAGAATTCATATTTATTTTCCCAGTTTATATGCATTTGTTTTTAAATTGATAATAAACCTGCAAGTGCATCACTTCCTGACAGACACGGGATGTTTTTGAGGGAAAAGGATGCTCTTACATTAAGCATTGTAAATAAACCGGTATAGCATTTTATGAGTTGTGTAGTTCAGTGAGTATTGTATAATATCACCTAACAATTAGGGGTGGGACAAAATATCTATGTGGGGATATATCGTATTACTTTCTCTTGCGATACGTTATCGATGGCACCATATACAATATCCATTTTTATTAAAACATGCAGGCGCTCTCAGCGGCTGAAAAGTAACTAGTTAGCTACGTTAGCATCTTTAGCACGGAGGTCGAGTGGCTCCTTTAAGCCCAGAACCTTGTCAGTCGAGGAGAGTCCAACTACAGGTCCCATAAACAACACTTTACTACCATTTGTACTTTCACAGGCTTTCAATCGGGCAAATACAGCCTGAATAAATACAGAATTCCTGCTTTTTGTCTTTTTAGGGGTATTTTTTTCTTGTGATGTATCGTAGGTGATTGTGGAGTTTTGCAGAATCGCTGTATCGTGATATCAACTCATGGGCAATGTATCGTGATATATGGTATTGTGAGTTACACTGTGAAGCAAAGTATGG
>JAOVVB010188505.1:0-11101 GCA_028570985.1 Heterobranchus longifilis | reverse complement strand
CCCTCCCTCCCCCTGCCCTGTACAAAAAACCCTATGTGGACGTTTTTTGGAGGAGGACAGGCTGAGTGCGTCAGTGTGTGGTGTCCCATGATGTTTTAGATGTGGTTCTGGGATTGTCTTCCCTTCAGAATCTAGGTACTGAGCATAGCTATATTTTTTAATAAAAAAATAAAAAAAGGTCATATTAAAAGATTGTTGTTTGTACAACATGTTGATTACTAGCAACTTTGACATGGAAATCAATATCTGCCTTTTAAAAAACAATATCACAACAACAATCGCTGGCACAGACATAAGCAGTTAAGCAGATACGCATGCACGCACACACACGCACAAAGTCATAGATTTTCATCTTACATAGAGGATTAAGATGCTGGGTCTCATCTATGCATGTTAAGACAGCATGAATAACCTAATCTTATTCTAAACACAAGGGACTCATTTAAATGAAGTCAGTGTGTTTCCACGGAGCTACCTGGACTTCTGTCACAGCTAAACTTGTCCATCTTAATTACTGATTTCATCTAGTGATGAGTCTCAAAGTCTTATCTTTGTGAAAACAAAATATGTATAATAATCTGCCACTGGGGGTGAGATACGTTTGATTTTTCGGATGTAAAATCAGCAATGCAAATCCGATGCAAGTCAGTTATTGAGCTAAGTGACATCATCCTGAAACAGCCTTTTGTCGGATATGGTGTCGTTAAGAATGGCCTCTATTTGCCTTTTCTTCACCACGTCTGAAGAAAATATTGTTATTTTTCCTCTGTGCCATAACCTGAGGTTTTTCATGAACAACTGCATTTACTTTAATTAAAAAAAAAACATGTTTTTTGTATATACTGTTATTGTCTATTGTGGTGCCATTCCGGCTGTGCCTCCTTGGAAGCCCACACGTCTAGACCAAGTTTGTCATAACACCTTTCACATTGAAAAAGGCTCTTCTAAATCCAAGTGCAGGGCACAAGCAGTGTCTGCTCTTTTGCAGTCCTCAATATTATAATAATATATTCCACTGTGCACCATGAAGTCAGTTATTTAATTTGCTTTCAGATGACCCTTGTCAACTCTTGACCAATCAAAACGCCACCACATCGCGATTAATGTTGTGAAACGGGACTAATTCTGTAGGTTTAGGCAACAAAATGTCTTGGTTAGTGAAAAAAAGCGGGGATTGGCATTAAAATCCCTACTTCTGTGTTCCATTTTAAATACATGTGACGGTTGGACTCGAACTCCGGTCTCCTGGGTGAAAGTCCTGTGTGTGATCGATCTGTTATAAACAATAAAATATTTAATGTTTTTTTTTTTTTTTTTTGCCAGGATGAAACAACCTTTTAGGCTTAGAATTGAACTAATCAATTCAAGTTTACTGTACAATGATTTGAAGCTACATACACTTAAAACAGGCTAAAAAGCCTGAATGCACACATACAGAGATAAACAGACACATATTTTGTTTTCCTTTAACTGTTCTTGATTGTGTTATTTTTATCACCACCAACAAGGTTGATGTTCTTTATTATATCCACACACAAAATAAACCAGATATTTCTGCTTTTTTTCAGATTTATACCTTTGTGAAATGGTTACTTAGCAATCGTGACCTTCAAAGTATGCAAAGCACAATGACGCACATAGTTTGGCTTCGTATCTGCACTCAGATCCACACTGTCTTCGTGCCGGCAAGGTGAGTAACATTTTTCAAATTTGAGCTCATATGAAACAGGAGGCAGTATGATGTCCTCGGGGAGAAGGGAGGAGTTGAGTTGCACGCAGTTTAAGTGTCTCCCTGCTGCATGGCGTGTTCCATAATGTTACTCCTGCCAACAATAAAGAGCACACAGGCCTGGTTTGCTGAGCTAGCACTTCTAGTTCCCCATTTTCCCTGTATTAAGGAAGAAAGTTCAAACCCAGAGATGCACCAGCACACATCAGAGAAAATACAACTGAGGCGCAGATTTGTGTGGGAAGGAAAATGTACCTAAATAATGTACTTAATAGAGTATAATGCAAACCTCCACCAAAACCTCATATAATCTGCTACGTGCAAACACAGCATGTATTTTCCTTCAGTTCCGAGCTAAATTTCTTGACCCTTTAACAAAGCTCAGACAGTATCATCCATCTGCAGAACTGCGTGCACCAGCAGTTTCAGAACAACCTGCGCCACCTACAGGCAACAACAGGAACAGCAGCAGATGACTTCTGCAGAAGGCACCATCTACAGGCAAAGTCAGCAATAGCCTCTGCAATTACACAACCTACCCACACACACACACACACACACACACACACACACACACAACACAACACATACAAAACAAACATAATCCAGGAGAAAATACGTTTCTCCTGGAAATGTAATGTAATTTTTAGGAGACCAGGCAGAATTATACTTGCAACTGCTGTTGGCAATGGAAGTTGCAACTGCAGTTTTAAACTGTTGTTTGTGTGTTTTTGAGGTTGTATGATTTAAATATGCTATAATCTGACATAAGTTAGGTTGAAGGATGCAGACTCAGAGATATGGGAGAAGGTAGTGGAAATTCTTTACTTAAGAATTAAAGTACAAAAGATACTGAGCACTCTTAATACAAAAACTGAGGCAGCAGGAAACTAAACAACTGAGAGGCTGAAAATACTCAACTTGGAACTGTTGGTCAATGACAAAGAATGCAGCAAAACTAGGCAATAAACAACCCTCAACTTCTATAAACTCCTGATAAGGATCTTGCTCAGGAGTCACCTAACAACAGTGCACACAGGTGTGCTACTCCTCCCATGAAAGTAGTCAATTAGGGAGAGAGACAGAGAGAGAGAGAGAGAGAGAGAGAGAGAGAGAGAGAGAGAGAGAGAGAAACAAACAAACAAAACACACCAAGCACACAACATTCATACTAAAGGGAGACTTAAAACACGCTCACACAGGGGCTCACAGGGATGGGATTGTGACAATAATCACTGTTTTTTATATTAACAATTGATGAAATGATTGCCTTTTTGCTGCTCAAATGTCAGAATCAAAAGCAAGCATGCATAACATAAGGCATTTTGAGGTGCATTCATTGTATAAAAGGTGCTAAACAACTACTCAGCAACCTCTGCTTGATATTGGTGATTTTTGTGACTGGTGGGAATTTAAGTTAATTAAACTATTGTTGAGTCACTTTTCATTAAATGTAAAATATATGTCAGTGAGTTACAAAATCAGAATTTTTGTATTTTCACTTTTATTTGACAGAAGAGAGGGAGGGGAGAGAGGGATATGCCATTCCAGCCTGGTCTCACCAAATGGCCTATGATTATAATGAAGTAATTTTGCATGGTATCACAACACTGTTTTGGCTTTTCATGTATTATTCGCACCGGACTTCAACTTCAACTGTAAACCCATCGGCATTTGTATTACACGCTCAGAGAAACTCCTCCAGAAGTCAGGAGACGTAGTATAAAGACCAAGAAGTCTGTTTAGAGCGGGCGGGAGGGGAGGTGGATGGGTCCAACACACACAGTCCTGTGTGGAAAAAAATTAAGTTAACCACTGATTTCGGTTAGGTACTTCGATGATGTCACTTACGTAATTTATTTTCTTATTTTAACCAAACCACTTGTTTGTTTTTTTTTGTTTTTTTTTACTTACCAACTAGTTTTGTTGCCTAAACTTAATTCACAAAACTGCAACCGTATATTGTTTGTAGATCTTTAAAATAATTCACTGAAATAACAGAGCAGACCTGCCTTATTTCACAATCCAAATCTTTAAAACTTATCATTTTCAGCATGTAGGTTGATAGCTAGTTTGTTTCCAGTAGCGAAGGGACTTTGGGAACGGGGACACTGACACCGACTTCCTGCGCGGACAGGAAGCAAGGCTTTATCCCGGCACTGTTTGGTAAGCCCAGCACACTAGCGTGTTATTTATACACTTTCCCATGACGTTGGACATGCAGCAAAGGTCCCATGGCCGGAATCAAACCCAGGACATTGCGGTGATATGGCATGCACTGTAACCAGTCGCTCCTGTAAACTGAATGATTTACATCCTGTTCATCAATGAGTCAGCCAAACGCTCAGTCATCAATCAATCAATCAATCAATCAATCAATCAATCAATCAATCAATCAATCAATCAAACAATCTGTACTGCTGTTGAAAGTGTGGTAGCCGCAGCAATCTCAAATGTATTTAAAGTGAGAAAGTAAAAAATGTTTGCAATAAAAAAAGTAATTTAAATAGAGGTGCAAACAGAGCAGCTCTGCTATCTGTGACACAGCAAGACAATATCGACAGCTGTCAGTCCTTGAACAAGATGAATAGAGATACCCTGCAGTAAAATACCGAGGTGAGATGATGTTGCTATAGAAACCAATAAATGTTTTCCGCCCTGCACTCACAGTACTGTAGTTAATGAACCTGAGGAGACAGCATGGGTCTCCCCATTGTAAAACACGGACGTCGACTTCTAAAGAGACTTGAATAATGTCATGGAAATTAGCACGGCGCTGTGGCTCTGGACCTCGCACCTTATTAATGTCGAGCGCCGGTGATAGGATACAGTGTGACGTGTAACCATCCCCGTGGGAAAACGTGTCTTGGTGCTGATCCACGGTAATTACACAATACCATAAAATGACACAAAAAATCAATAGCATCATCTCTGATACATTGAACATCTGCACAACCCCAACGCAATACATATCCAGAAGATAAAAGATGGAATTTTGACTAACTATGGAACCAAAGTTTTATAAATTTAATACAGCTGTCGTTACCTTCTTGTACTTTCAATACAGCATTTTTATGCTAAAATAATAGCTGTTTTGTCTGGACTGTCTATTGGATTTTGATGTTTGGTTATTAAAGACTTTAGTCTTGTCTCTGCCTTGTGTGTTCTGCTCTTTACTATTAATGGAGATATGGACCCAAGATCAGGGTAAAAGGACGGAGAGCAGATCTGTTTTTTTAGTCTTTGACTTAACTTGGTTGCACAAATGCACAGAGAAAATAATAAACACTACTGCCAAAGGGGGAGAGACAAAACTAAACTGAAAATTAGAACCAGACAGACTAAAACTAAGGAATTAGGGACCTGTTGTGTGAGAATAGTCTGGAGCTTGCCCGTAACAATTTGATTTTTTTAATGGAATTCTAAAAATCTGTCATTAAAAAAGCAAATGCTGCAGTAAAATACAAATAAAAAAAACTTGAAAATCATCACAGAGATACTTAGGGACCTGTTGTAGCTTATACAAATATTTTAATTTAGTTTTAGCTTCATGTGGGACGCCAACACGGGTCTCCTGGGTAAAAAGTCTTATGTTATGAGATCCAGCCATCCACCCCCGTCACCCAAGTACACACATATATACATACTCAGACAGAAATACATTCTGACACACACATGCATACATACATTGTCACACTCATACATACATATGCACGCACGTGCGCATGCGTGTGTGTCTATTTACATGAGTACACATGTATGTACAAGTGCTTAGTACTGGTATGCAAGTTAATTATTAAATTTTGGCCTAGGCAGCTTCTCATAATGATGCAAAGAACGGCACTGAAGGCTTTTCTCAATGGAAAAGATGTTTTCGCACTTCTCCCGACTGGCGTCGGCAAGAGTTTGATAGACAGATCAGATTCATCCAGTCACCTGCCAGGTATTTTTTTGAAAGCGTCTGCCCTTATCCAAACAGTTTCTAATAACGGCTTCTCAGACGGTTTTGTGTAACAAACCATCTGATGCTGTCAGGTTAGTTCCCGGAGGCTTAATCTAGCTGGAGAAATGTTATTTTCTTTATGTCTTAAGCGTTCTGCACCAAAAAAAGCAATTGAAGATTTTAGTTAAACTGACAGATTACCATACTGTGCCATTATTGCACAACTTGTCTGGACCTGATGCTTTCGTGCTCTTTTTCACATGAAATCAGGAGTTTAGAATTACCAATGTACAAATTTCTGCCTCTACACAGTGATAGGGATGTGGAGATTTATATTTTTAATTTTTTACTGTAGCAGGCACAGCAAGCTGCTCTGAGAGATTCATGCAGAAACTTCAGGCCAGATAAAAAAATGTGAACGTGCAATAAATTGTTCTGCTATTATGCACTCCAAAGAATTATAGGCATTGTAAGTCAGATTTACTTTTTCCATCTTACTCTATTGTCAAACCATTTTCATAATTTCAATAAATATCACTTTGTGTCAATGTGAATTACTTCAAGAAATCATCATGAACGAAAGAAAAAGTGTTTGGAAAAGCAATCTATTTCAAACAAATTACATAAAAGCCATTGAGCATTTAGATAATTTGTACAAAATTAGTCTCGTATCGTTAGTCTCCTATCTCCACAGCGCTGTGTCAGGAGGAAAAAACTCTCTGGCTTGTTTGCATTTCTTTAAACCAATCACAATATGCCCTGGCTATATTTAAGGGAGAACGGGAACATGAAGGGGAGGGACTTCCTGCATGTTCCTGCGCACAGGAAGTGAGGCGTTAATGCCTTAATGGGTGCAAAGCGCAATCACTTGCCAAGATCATTATTGCACTGACTATATTTTTAAAGCAACCCAATCACCAGAATAAATGTTGGCATCGTACGTTTCTTTATAAACCACAGATATGTTACATTTGTGCATTTCATATGTAGCTGATATCAATGTAACCTCATGGTAAAGCATATAAATAGCATGTTTTTTTCAAAATCTTTATTGACAGTCACTTTTTTACGTGCCAAACTATGACGCTTCACTGTGGTCGCAGTTCTATCTGTTGCAGGCTCTGCCCTCTACTGGACTCTTTGGGTAGTACCCTCTACCACTAATAGAGGTCTCTGTGCTCATAGAACTAATAGTGTGTTCAGACCGGGCATGAATAAATTCATTTGCTCGAATGAATTACATATAAAGTCAATGTAAAGACACGATTACTCGCGAATGACGCAAATTGTGCGGCGCGATGAAGTGCGAATGATGTGAATTCGCTCATCGCGTGAGTTGAAATATCTGAAGTCTGAGTATCTGAGTACTCCAGTACTCTACTTATTCGTGCCCGGTCTGAACACAGAGTAAGGTTACAATATCTAACCTTCGTTTTGTGCATTCAAATTAAACTTTAGACTCAAAACTAGGTGGTCAGTTTAGGAAAAACACTGTGGTTTGTGGTTAAAAGAACGAACGTTAAAGAAGGTTACGTAATCAACGTAAATAACAAAAATAACGGTTAATGTCCCGAAGTCTCGTTACAAAACAGTGGTCTGCTGCTTCTGCTTAAGGTTTCATTCCGTCCACTGTCCCCTCCTGATAACAAATTCACCTCACAGACATGTGAACTGAATAACGCCACTTTAGAAACATTGATACGATACGTATGAAACTTATAAATCTTACATTTCTGTGCATGATTTGCAGAAACGTACAATGCCAACATTTTATTCTGGCCACTGGGCTGTTTTAAAGTGGGTCAAGAGGGTGCAAACACTAATAGTGTTTTATGTCACATAATTTTTATGGATAATGCAAAGAACCTTGAATCTTTATTTTAGCCGTTATGTTTGCTCTAGTGATTTAAAATGCAAGAAATGGTGATCTCAGTGCTTAACTGCTTTCAGAATCCCGAACAACAGGCTCCGTAAGCCTTTTCAGGACTGTAGAATGGTGCCCCCCAGTGTGCAAACACACACAGACACACACACACACACACACACACACACACAGTCATGCAGTGCAGCCAGATATTATGCAACAACCACAGACGATATGACATCTGAATGGGAATTCAGTATGTAGAAGTGAAAGTCTTGATTGAGTGAATGAAAAACAACATGGTGATTTGCAGGGTATCATGTTAGATCCTGGCAAGTCGCTGCAAGCTAAATCCACAAGTATGAATCTGTCTGTCTTCATCTCTGTCTAACCATCTTTCTTTCTGTCTCACTATCTCTGTACAGTATCTTTCCTCTCTTGTCATGGCCTCAATCTCCCTCCGTTTTTTTAATCTCTCCCCTAACTTTTAGTGATTGCTTTACTTCCCATTTTGTTATTCACACTTTTCTCTGTATCTCTTCCTCACATGAATTATTATACTATTAAAAGTCCCATTTTGTAAAAAGTTTTTATTTATTTATTATAAAGCAAGTAGGTGCTATACAGTGGCAAAACACTCAATCCACGAAAAAAAGCACACAGCACATATTCAGAAATTGTGTCTTTAAAAGAGCCGTCAGGACTTTCGTGAAGTTGTGATATCACAACTACTATATATAGGTAGAAAGTGCTGCTACAGTGCCGTTACAGTCATTCCCCAGCTTCAATGACAGTGCAGAGACGCAGAGAGTGCAGATGTGAAAGACCCAGAAGTACTGACTAATCAGAACACACTGGGCTTTTTAGGGAGGGGGCACTAAAATGCACATACATACATACTGAAATGTATATATACATATGTGTGTACATGTATGTGCAAGTGCTTAGTACCGGTATATATGTATATATTTCAGACAGAGGGTGAATACAGGTATATTCAGACAGACGGTATGAGAAAAATGTTTTTGTTTTTTTGTTTTTTTAACATGTTCTATGAAACTGAAAATGAGCATAATATGGAACCTTAAAATACATTTTGGCAGTCCAGAATATCCTCATTTTGAATCTATCCTCAGTTTTGCTTTTATGTATTTTAGGCCACCTTTTAAAGTGCTTGCCCTGTTTGTTTTGTTTGTTGTTTGATGCCCATTTGTAACACCTTGGCCAGGGACGACAGATGAAAAATAGCCTCTTGACTAATTCTGGCATTTTGCACATGTATTTATTAATTACCATGTGTATTTATTAATTTGCACTGTCCCTTCTTAAACTAACCAGTAGGAACTAGTGGGAATTAGCCCTCTTAAGTATAGAAATAAAAGAACAGACACTTTTTTTTTTCTCTCTCTGCCTTTCTTGCCAACACCAGCCAACGCTGGCATGTACAGCGCTCAACCCTTTTCGCGCTTAGTCAGCTGAAAGTATGGATGCGTCGTCTGAACCAAAAAAGCCTCTCTGCATTCCTGTGGCAGCATCTAGAGGAACATTTCAGTAAAAATCAGCCGTGGCGTCCTAATGAGATCAAGATGGATTATGAGCGGCACTCTGCAGTGAGCTGCCAGCGCCTGACACGGCCCGCCGTGTGCCGAGCTGCTGTTCCCTAAGATGTAAAAGGGCAACTTTTAATCTCATTTCTCTCCTCGTGGAAAGGCATAATAAGTAATCGTGTTACCCATCAGCCCCGACTCTGTGCTCGGGTTATGTGCATTACTGACAGTGAGAAATGATCTGTCTGAAATTTAACCCAGCACTTACCTCTAAAGAGATAGATTCTAGTGTGTGTGTGTGTGTGTGTGTGTGTTAATTTATGTGTGTGAGGAAGAAAGAGAGGAAAGACGGAGGATATTCCAGTGAGACAGAAAAAGTGAAGTCAAAGGGCATGTGGCTGCAATTTCAAGACAAATCTCCGAAAGTCTGCAGAGTAGAACAGCATTTACTCATCCGTCCAGTTCATCTACACACACACTGACTCAAACAGGAAAAATCAAAACCTCCATGTGAGGAAACCATTCAAATTCCATCTCTTTATACTGTCAGTTTGCTTCTGAAGCTTTCCAACTTTTTGATTTGTCCAGCAGGACAGCTTTACTGAGCATAAAACAGATACAGTTGCATGAGTATTTTAAAGTGAACTCAGATTCACAAGCTTGTTTCTGTAAACCTTTGTCCTCTGGAAATCACACTAAAAAAGAGACGACGAGATTCGAGAACTTCTGTCGCTGAAGCCCGACGCTGAAATCGTCAGACAAATTCAAGGAACGGCAAACGACTTTAATGTTGATTAACTTTAAATGAAATTTACTTATGAACTCTTCATGTGATGATGATTAATTGATGCAAAATGTATGTCATATAATATTTGAACTCATGGAATCAACAATAATTGGGTTGGTTCATCCAAATTACAAAAAAATAAATAAATAAACAAACAAAAAATACCATCTAACCCTAACCCGTGCTTGCCTTTCGTGGTATAGACATTCAGATGTTGTTTGTTGTTATTGTTATAAAAACTGATGACAGTATTGCAGTTCTTGACACTCAACAGAACTCACTGTTTCTGGGAAAATATGTTGTCATTGAGTTGTTTCCAATGTAATTTAATCACTGCTGCGAGCATTACAAAATTCCATTCACCTCCATCGTATAGGGGTGGAATAATCTCAGAAACGGATGTTTTATAACTTGAAAAAATAAACCCAAAATATCTGCATGGCTAGATCCTGCAATAGTGCTATGCAGGAAAATATGTTTTTTAACCTATTAAAGATGATTGATTGATTTAAATCCAGCTCTGTGTCATCCTAGTGTGAGCTCTGTGTTTAAATGAACATTAGCCGAGATCTCCAAGTGCGTGCCCATTGTACGCGACAGTCATCTGAAATCCAGGTGACACGAAACGCGTCATGTGGCGGATCTTGGCAGATCTCCGTTCCGTGCACCGCGACCACGGAGAGAAGCCAAACACCGCCCGTCCACACACACACACACACAGAGCCCACACCAAGATGACACAGAGCTGGTCCAAAAGTATCTCTTTAATTACTGTTTTCACTGGCAACGTCTAAATGAGGAAATGAATACATTGATGACTAAATTTAGGAAAAGGATGGCTGAAAAATAAATGAGCAGTTCAATATCAATTAGTGATTTTAATCAAGCGGTACTGATGAAGTGACATCTGCTCTTGATGATCTACTCTAAATGATTCATGGTACCAAATTTAACTGTATTGTCATACTTGGATACTATGTTTTATTCCCGTTGACTGAATGCGATAGTTAGTAATGACTTCAGGAAGATGTCTCTTAAAAGGGAAAAACAGAAGAAAAACGGCTCAATTTTCAAATAAATCTCCAGATTCCCTTCTTATCGGCTTTTTCAGTACATTGAGTTAAAATTAAGCGCACATCCAGTCTGTGAATCAGATGAGTCAGGGACAGATCATCAGTTGCAACAGTTTTCCATTCCCCTTCTCTCCCCCCCCCCCCCCCCCCCCTCCCCC